>JADDOH010001316.1:0-267553 GCA_016648135.1 Agrypnia vestita | reverse complement strand
TTAATATTTTAAATTAAATATTATATGAATAGATTAAAATATGAACATTGTGATATTCATTTAACTATAAATATGATAACCACATTTAATTTTGTTGTAAATATTTACATGTGTTTAAAACAGTATTTTAATGATTTTATTAAAATATGTCTTTTTCGGTAAATTTTTCAGACAATACACCACAGTATGTAAATAAATATTGTAGAAAGAGTAAAATAAACAAGTAGATTAGAGTGCAGACAAAGGTAAAGCACGGTATTGTCAGTATAGTGCAATTGGCGGGCCATACTTGGAGCAAAAATAACTGATGGATTAAAATATTCTTAAATAATAAATATAACTTTTCGAAGAATATTTTTTTCTTCTGTATAAAGGCTTGAACTTTTTGGTGACATTATTATTAAAATAAAACACAAATCACTTTGTTTTCACCACTTTATTAGATTAAACAATGTACGTGTTTCAAGAACAATGTTCCCTTCCACAGGATTGTTTGTGTACTAAAATTAAACAAGTTAAACCATACAAATGTGTTACGATGAAGAAGATGGTGAGGGGGGGGGGGGGTTCAGAGGTGTTAATTATTATGGAATGTCATCTGGAGAGGATAGAATGTTAAGTGGAAAAATATTCAATATTGGGTTATGCAAAAATTTTGTATGTGTATTTATTAAATTTGAATTATCATTAACATTTTTTCTAATTTCAAGTATTTCTAGATATTTTATTTGTGGAAATTTACAACTAAAAAGTAAAAATTTTAAACTTGTGTTAATATTAAATGTATTAAATGTTTGCAAAATCAGACTCAACATTGCTAGTTAAAGCTTTGATGCTTGCTCCAGATGACCCATCATTATTAACACCTCTGACCCGCCCCCCCCCCTCCCCTTAACCATCCCTTCGCCGTAACACATTTGCATGATTTACTTTTTCAATTTTTAGTACACCAATAATCCTGAAGGAGAGAACAATGTTCTCGAAACATGTAGATTGTTTAATCTAATAAAGTGCTGAAGTGATTTGTGTTTTATTTTAATAAATAAAAGTCAAAAACTTCGCAGAAAATAAGTCTCGAGCACACACGAAACAATCGGAGCAGCGGGAGCTATACATTAATGTATGCATATTTTGAACAACACAAATGCATGGAAGGAATTCTATTTTTATACCATCGATGCTAAGAAGATTACACTGATAGAACGAAAATAGCATTTTAACGACAACTCTCCGCCGTCCACGAAGAAAGGTAGATGTCTTTTTAAGATTATTTTTCAATATCTTGGCTTATAAAGGAGCCCCATGTTGATAAACTATATCCTATTACCAATCTGTTCCAAGGGTCGATCGGAGGGTAAGACGGGAAAATGTAGAAAATCTAATATTCTTTGTTCGAAAACTATATTTTTATCGATTTCGTATTTTATCGTGAACTCGGGCTTTTTGGGTCGATACCCTCTTATGTTTTCTAAAGGTGTAGGATACTTAAGGCTTATGGAATCTAGAATGGCAAAAAATATCAAAGTACAAGCTTACATTTAGGTTGTTACGTATAAAATTACCCGTGAACTTAATGTGGTATTGTTATTATCTAAATAAAAGTTTTTTTCTCGAATCAACTTCAAGTTAGTTGCAAATCAATGTAATAAGTGCACATAAATCAGTCAAATTAAATAATGTAAACATGAGAAAACATATCAAATGCTTTAGATATCTTGAGGAAGGAAACACCAAGAAGACATTAGTGGTTAGGATTTGTAGAGAGAGTAGATGAGTCCCATAAAACGCAAAACACTCTTTCATATGAGATAAAAGCATTAAGGCAGAATAAAAAACTGACAAGTAGATAAGCAGATAACATCAAGATGGATCTGCAGAAGGTAGGTGAGAGCCCAACAGACTGGACCACAAAGATGATGGTCAGAATAATCAGGAATATTTTAAATTAAATAACAATTTAATGATCGCCTCGATAAGATCAATAGCCTCGAAATAAATATATCTCAAAAATCTTCTTATAACCGAGCTTCCTCTAAATTTTGAATAACAGAATTCAATCACAGACTAAACAAACGGGCCACGGAAAAATCTTATTCGAAGTTTCATTGCAGGATAGAATAAGAAGTGAAGATATGCAAACTAAAGAAGATTCTGTACACCGGACAGCAAAGCTAAATAGCAACTCACCATTACCAAAGTATCTGCTACCATCAGAGCATAAAAAATAGAAGTGTGGTGACTCCAGACTCCGTCCTTCAACTCGCTGGACTAATGTCATCTATTTATTTTTAGCGAAATTTAAAATAAATTAAATTTTAATAATTATTTTTAATGAAATTTAAAATGAATTGAATTTAATAAATATTATTATTACTGAAATTTAAAATAAATTAAATTTTAATAAATATTATTATTAAGTTCTGAGGGTTAACTATTTTAAGTATGACAGCTGTTTCGGCTTGTAAGGCCATTATCAAACAGTGGATATACCACGTACAAACGACTTATTTATAAAATTTTAAGTTACCCCTTCCCCTTTAGAGTAATTAGATATTTGTGGTGAAGCCCTATATTAATGTTCGTTTTTTCCCGGACACTTATCATTTATGGAGCCTTGGTTAATAAAATTCTATATTATGCTTAGTTAACAAAATTCCTCGCTTTTGAAATTTCATTAATAATAATTATTAAAATTTAATTTATTTAAAATTTCACTAAAAATAAATATTTCCATAAATTAAACACAAAAGCCATAAAAAAATATCTCATCGGAAATGCGGAGTACAGAATATGTTAAATTAAAAAAATACTTGTTCAACAATGAAGAAGTGAGCTCAAGGTGAAAAATGAATAATAAAATAGCTCATATTCATTTTAACGATGAACTTTATTCTCAAAAAACAATTCTAAAAATATTGTAGTTGCCCAATGGCCTATTTGTTATATTTTAGTCCGGAACGGTACATAATGTATCTATTTACGAATATTGTATACCATTTAAGATTATTTTTTCAACGTTGAAAATACGTTTGTCGTTTTTAACACCTGCCATAGCATAGCCATTAGCCGCGATACAGCAGGCTCAAATTTACGGTTTCTCCTAATCGTAATAGAATGTCACTAGCCAATCTAGCCACACTGCAATAGAATATTTATAATTATAGTTTTTTGTTGTTCTAACTTTCCCGAATTTTTGAGATTGTCGTGATTTAAGCATTGGTATTAAATGAGTAGCATTCTCAATACCAATCTTAGAACTTCTTGCTTAGTCATTGTCTGTATTATAAATTCTACCCTTGTAGTTTGTAGTCCTTCGACGGGTATCAGCGTTTGTAACAAAATATCATTTTAATTTTCTCTTTCATTTTTATACTCTCGGCTGATTTTATGTAATATTCTGCGATTTTTGCATAATTTTCTACAAAATATGAGTTCATACGTATTGTATGATATACCTTTAAGGTTTATATATTTTATTATATTATTTAAAACCATAACGGCTAACGATGCTTAGAGTGGAAACAAAAATGGCTCTACTAGCTGCTAGATTATCTAGGGCATCGATCGAGATATGGTAGATAATATTTTTACGGTAAATAATATTTTTAAACCATTTAAGGCCTAAAACGCACTAGCGGGTGGCTGTTGTGCGGCGTGCCGTGGCGGCCAGCCGCAGTATGCACGGTTTGCCGCAACGGCACGCTGTATTCCGGCTAACTGTATCGTCTCTGTTCTATTGCGGCCCGCCGCAATCGTCAGTGCTTCTAGAAATATTGGACATGATAGACGTCGAAAAAGTTCCTGCAGTTATTTATTTATATTATAGTGGAAAACGTCGTCGTCAAAATAAAAATAGATTTTTATTTACATATTAACATATTACATATTACACAGTTAAAATAAAAATAGAAAAAAAATAAAAGAAAAATAGATACACCCTCTACTGGAGACACGACAAGACAACAGAGAGTTTAATTTTTTCAGAACTAAAGAAATTTGAAGATAAGTTCTTTAGATACACTAGGATTTCAGTAAAATCGTATGAAGAAATATTATCAAAACAATATTTAAACACACGCGCGACCTGCGTACACTGAGTGTCTGACGACTGAGTGGGGCGGGAAGCGAGTAGCGATTGCGGCGAACCGCGCTGAGTGCGTGGAGGGAATGCGGCGCGCCGCATCATTAAACCGGTGCGACTAGCCGCAGTCCCAAGACAACCGGAGTGGCTGACTGTTAGCCGTAAGTCAGTGCGTTGATATCATGCAGTTTCATGTAAAAATCCAGTGCGGTTAACCGCAACGGCACACCGCACCACGGCTAGCCGCTAGTGCGTTTTAGGCCTTAGCAACGCTTATTTTTTCGGCAAATGTAAACAAATTTCGACGTTCATATGGAAGCTTTTATTTTAAGTTATACCTACGTGGTCTAAATTTATTTCATTATATCACCTCGATCTAAGAAAAAACGTGAAATGTTTTTTATTCAGATTTCTATAGAAGATATTAATAATGAACAAGTAACACCCAATTTCAATTTTGCTTCTACCCACTGAAAATAATTTAATATTTGATTATAAATTACGTGTCATAATAAAAGTTCCCATCTTAATTTAAATTAACCAAATTGACAGCTCTAGCGCAATCATTAATGATAATCTTATGCTTATTTAGTAGACGGAAAATAATAATATTTAGGTGGAAATTGGGATTTTTGGTGCAAGGAGGTGTTTTTTTTTAATTGGCACTTATTAAGGTACACATTGAACTGTTATATCATTGGAAAATTTATTAAAAAAATACAAAATGATCGCGTTGTGTTGTTTGATATTTCATTTTTTAATAAAACGTGACACTTTTTCTATCTCGAACAAACGTACACTGAAGAAACTTTCATATCAGTCACGGAGGAGGCGTTCTTACGGAAATGTAAAAAAAACCGGACAATTTTGTTTCTCTTTTAAAAATTTACAATAAAATAATATATAAACATTTTGTAACTTGATAAATTCCAAATAGTAATGGAGAAAAAACATTACACTTACAATAATAACGGAGATGATACAAGGGTTTGAATATTTATGAGGTTATTTTGAATAGCTCGATTAATTTTAAGGACCTCTAAAGCATACAGTTTACGTCCCTTTTCCTCCAGATGTACCCTACATTGCTTTAGAACCTCTACATTGCTTTGATTAAACGAGTGATTATGTTCGATGTTTGATATTTAGTATCAACTTAGAATATGCGTTAAAATAAAATATTTTTACTATGAGAGTATACAAAATATTATTTTAAATTATTCTTCTACGTTACTTTAACATATGAAGGTGAAATAATAAAAGATATAAAGAAAACTCATGTCGTTTTTCACGCCTAAATACTTTTTTATACGCATGGAACACATAAATTCCAAATGAAAGTACAAAATAACATGCAGAGTTTGATGTGACCGATGCTGAAAAAACATAAAAATGTTTAACGTTTTTATTTATTTACTGTATATGACTTTCAATAAAATTGCGTTTACTTTATACGTACGTGTTTTAATAAAAATTCGGACAACCAATAGACTTGCTGAAAATGTTATAATATTTATCAGTTTTCAATTGTGTGATTTGAACGATTAGGAATTTAATTATTACGAATGCTTCAGGCTAAGCGATCGTTTTTATAATTAGATATTTATTTTCTTCAAAAAGAAAAAAAATATTTTCTGGTGACATTATTAGCATAATTAATTTTGTTTTCACCATTTGCGTGTTGAAAAATATCAAGATATTTATTTGTTTCTTATGACTAAAATTTTCCAAATGTTTTCCAAATTGGTATGAATCAGAAATAACATTGCGATATCCAGAACGGGCTGGAAAACAACTTCGTTGCTGGCAAATCATAAACTTCTGAAATTTTAGTTTAAATTAAATTTTTTGGATAAAAATTCTTACAATATTATTATTATTACAATTAAGTTGAATATCGTAGAATCATAAGAAATAAAAAAAAATATTTTTATTTTTTGTGGGGCATAAAAACAAAGGCAGCATTTTCCAATTTCGAGGATTAATAATTTATAATGTGCTGAATTTGAAATTTTATAGGAAATATATGTAGCCTATAAATTTACAGCAAATATATCTTTGGAAAGGATAGATATATAAAATTTAAAATTCAGTTAATTTTAATTTTATAATCTTCGGTGACTTTTTTGACTTGACACTTTTATTTTTATTGGTTTGGATATTGCTGTCTTTGCTTTTATACTCTACATATCATACTTTAATATCAAGAAGTGTTACAAATTCGTAAACAAGGTTAACCAAACAACCGGCCGCGGCCCTTAATATTGTGTAATACACAGCAAACACCATGAATAAAAACGTCTACTCGAAGCCATATAAAGTTTTACGCCCTATCGAAACTACCCTTTCGTATTAAATTTGTTTTTTAAAATAGAAAATGGTAAGAAGAAGTATTTTTCAATTTATCTAGAGACAGCTTCTGATAAAATGCTTAGTGTATCGACGCACAGCGCGATTGAATAAAGTTTCTCATGAGACCAAACGAGTTTTTCAGTTTTCTCGTCGCTGGAAAATGCAATAACAGATCCACCACTGGTCGCCATATTGATAAAATCGAGTTCGTTTTGTAATTCCAAGAAAATCCGGACCTGGAAGCTGAAATAAGATTAGTAAATCCTTATTTAATGAAATACTTGCATTCTTACCGTTTTCTCCTCCTCTTTTACTTGCTCAACAATATCCATAAAACAATTTTAATTTTGAGATAGGCACTTTAGATTTTTTTAATTGAATCTTTGTAAAAGCTTATGGAGAGTTTTGTGGTTAAGTAATAATAGGTTTATTAACTCTAGAAAGCGTTTGTTATTTTTTTAAATTTGTAGCTTTTTACTAGTAAATTCGACTTACAAATTTTAATTCTCATGAGATATACATTCGAATAGGTTTTTGGTCTTGTTCGACTAACAGATTTTAATTCTCATGAGATATACATTTGAATAGCTTGTTGGTCTCGTGGTTAGGACTCTCGCCTCATGATCCAAAGCTCGCGGGTTCGAACGTCACTCCTGACCAGCAAGTTAGTCCTATTTTCATAGCACAAGTGTTTAGCTTAGTTTTAAAATAGTAAGAATATTGATAAGATACGTATTCAATGATTGCATCTCTATTTAAAAAAAAACATTTTATTATTTTATTTAACTAATTTGAGATTTATATTAGAAATGATTATTTTTTCTACTGGAAAATGGGAAGAGACGCTGTTTTGATTTTGATATTTTATTTGAAGTTACGAAAATCGACCTTAGTCTACTTTTATGACTGATCTAAATTGCTATTTTTCTATGATTCCAAACAAAGATAGGTAAGCCCACTTTCAACAGTTAACAAAGCGAAACGTACCTTAAATATTGACAGTTCAAAAAAAACGGATGGCGTTAAACAATGTTATATATATTTTGCGTCAGTGGCACCATAGGTCGTTAAACATCAGACAACACTCAAAAGTTTAGAATAATTGTACGAGTATAAAGAGATTATTGAATAAAATAAACAAAGCCATTTTATATCACGTCATCTCCTAGAAGTTAACATAACATAAGGTACACAAGCGTATAATTTCGTATAATATGCGAATGTACGCATACTTTTTTACATTTTAATGTTTTATCGTTTCTACAAAAAGTAATCATGTTATTTTATCTGCTTTAATGTTGGAGAACCAAATAAATAATATGTACTTGTTTTTTTAACTATCTATGTACAATATCCAAATAATTGATTATATATAATGATATTAAGTCTTCATTTTTTTTCAAAAGGTGTTTTTTTTAGCACAGGCTTATCTTAGAGAAAGAAGTGGCTCATTTCCTTACATGTATTTATTTAAGTTTACGATAAATATTTAAAAAAGTTTCCCTTTTAAGGTACATGTACAATAATGGATAATACGAGGATAATCCAGAAAGTACTAAGACTTGATTAAAATGCACTTTTCATGGACTTAAAGTCTTTCGGATACTTTGTTCTTAAACTATTTACCGCAATGTTGGCCAGATAAAATTAAATCTTTGATTAAAACATGCATGAGCGGTGGGGAGATTAGGTATTGGTGCACTTAAATTATTTTTATTTATAAGTTGAAGGTAGAGCCATTTCGTCTGGCAGCATTACAACAATAAATTCTCCGATTGCTAAGTGGACGAAAGTTCTGATTGAGGATAATGCATACTTGCTTGAATTAATCTATTTCTACTAAACTAACTAACTAACTAACCATCACGCCGTTTTACCGCAGGGGTATACAGAGAGGATTGAACGCCACACTTTTCTATCCTGGCACACCTCTTTTGTTTCGGTCACATTCATACATCTTCTCATACACGTTCTACGGTTGTTGCGGCTTTTAACAGGGCCATCCTCAAATACTTCTAGTACCTGACCGTGTCAGATGTTTCGCGGAGCCCGACGCGTGGAGTAGGCGCAAAACCTGTTTCAATGAGAAGGGGAGTATGATAAAAAATTGGTTTTTATGGGTTAGTTTTTTATTATAGGCTTTTTAAAACATTTAAAATATCGTTCTTAAAATAAAAAAAGTCTTTTTGTATTAAAGCGCGACTTAATTGAGTAAAATTATTGAAGTCTCACAGAGACGAAGCTAAGTGTGGAAGAGTTTTTATACGATGGCCCAGGGCTTACAATCTGTATGTTCTGGCTTAAGTGATCACTCTGCACATGTAATGTTCGACAATTCCATCGTAATAACATCTACACATTATCAAATTTTAAAAGTTTTATATATTTTGAAATATGAGAATCATTCGTTTATTTAAATGGACTACGCTATAATATTGTTTATATTAATCTTAATTAATTAATCAAATCTCTAGGTAGATCCAGAAACAATGTTTATATAACATATCTACATATAAAAATATTGTTAAAACGTGACTTATTTACTAAGATCGCATACTTCTTGAGAGTATCTAGTTTGATATTTCCATAATTATTTCAAAATAAACAAGCTTGTAGTAATTTTTTAAACAAGTATGTGGAACTAGACCGTGTATACAAATAGATTAACGTTGGTTCAATTCTATATATTTTGGTGGTGTGTTTTTTCTTCAATGGATTGCCATATCCAACCAAGTAATCGGAAGACGTACAAAATGCTGGCAAAATAATGAATTATGTGTAATAAGATAACGTAACTATGATAAGGGGTCCATCTAGTTAGTATCCACGACTCAACAAAGAGCAACGAATACAAAATGTCTCAGTAGCAAAGGTCGATTTTCCTGTGTGCGAGTTTCTTGCTACTAGAAAAATAAATCATCTTTTCCACATAGATGCGCCATTCACTCTATGAAGAGCTTTACTCTTTATCTTTTTGCGAGAGTCTTAAACCAGTCAAAGAAAATCTTACGGTCAGAGAAAGTAATTAACAGCAGACTGCGGGCCAGAAGCATCAAAGAACTAACTCATCTCATTTGATGCTAAAAAATCACGATTCTTGGACTTTTTATAAAACTGAGAAAACTTTTTAATCCTTTTCGCTCGTTCCTTTCTTTAATAATTAGAAATTAATTTTAATAAAAATATTCTAAATGGATGCTCGATTTCCTGATGTATTTTTTTTAAACAAAACACTCGTGTATAACCGTATTATTTTGTCTGTTCTATTTCTTAAAATTACCTTTTGTTGTACAATACAATAAATTATTTTACTTCCTTTTATTTTTAGCGAAATTTAAAATAATATTATTAATATTTAAAGCATTAACTTTGTGGTTAGACATTATAACAAAATGTTAGTTAACTTAAAAAAAATCACTTCCAGATTTAAGGTCTACCAGTTTCGAGACGTACCCCTCTTTTCTTCTTCTCTTCTCTTAAAATAAATTAAAATTTTATAATTATTATTAATGAAATTTAAAATGAATTAAATTTAATAAATATTTCAGTAATAATAATATTTATTCAATTTAATCCATCTTAAATTTCATTCATTATAATTATTAAAATTTAATTTATTTTAAATTTCGCTAAAAATAAATATGGAGTTTAACAAATTAAACACAAAAACCATAAATAAAAAAAATTAAAAAATGTTGCTTCTTCTTGCAGGACAATTGGGGTAAACACTGAGAAAATAAAATCCAATTATTATCTCCAAACATTTTTTTATTCTTGGTTTGCTCCACTTGGATGACGTCTATTTTACGAGTGGTCTCATAAAACCCATTAATTAATACATATGTTATTACAACTAACATTACGTTTTGTGTTTGATTTTCTTTTGAATGCCACAGACGGCGTTTATTGGCCATAAAAATATATTTATAAATAAAAGAACCACTGTCCATTTTCTAGTTATTAGCGGGCATTTTTCACATTTAATTAAGTACCAATAGTTTATTTCTATAATTTATTTATTTGAAAATGTTACCCATAGTAAGAGAGAATTATTTAATTCATCTTTGAAGGTATTGTTACCGTTTCTGGTGAACTAAGGTACGCTTTCCTTGCAGACATCGGATGCTTGTATGCATAATCGAATAGGGGTGAAGTCGGGGCTACAAATCTTATGAAATTGCGTGCAAAGGGTAACAAATGTCGGTTACAAATCTTAATATATGAAGCGAAATATGTTAAGTATGTCGTTTAACATCGCGCATCCAGCCACAACAACCGAAGATTACAAGGTACAACATTTAATTTTCCAAGCTATTTTAGTAATCTAAGAAGTGTGATTGTAGAAATAATTTTAATTATAAGTAAAAATTATAACGATTACTTCTTGAATGAACGATTTATAACTTTGTGGTGATTATTTAATAATTAAATTAAACGCAACTTCGTGTACACCACTAAATATTTAGTGACCTATATCAAGTTGTGTTTTATTTAATTTAAACGATTAAGATATTTTTTTAAATTACTAAAAAGGCAATTTAAAATTTTTAGTTATGGTTTTAAAAAATAACGGTTAATTACTTAGGTACCATTATAGCTTTCACAATCAAACTTTGCCCATAACAAATTTTTATCAAAGAGAACAATTACATTATTTTTGAGTAAAATATACCATTATAGTGATTATAAGTTAAGTGATTTTATATATTTTATCAAATCAATACACGTAATTTAATAATTCTATGTTTAGTGTTATTTTATTTTATGTTAATTTAATATTTTTTTAACTATTGTTTTCCAGAGTAGCGTTCAGGAACAGAAACATAAAATACGTTTCTTTTGTCTTCAAACTGAGAGACCACCATGTCATAATAATAAGCATGATAACAGTGTTAAAGAATGAATGAATAAGTTATTTTAGAGAAGAAAATATTTTGAAAGGATTCTAAAAAAACTATATAGTTTTAATAAACACATTGAGGTTAATAAGATTTTCAATAAAACAGAAATTTAAAGCTGTGCAATCCGCCATTTAACTGAAACACTGGTCAGAGCGAGTGACGTCACACCTAAGTACCCATCTTTGAACTGTTGTCATAGACACAATACAATCTGTACGTAGGCCTGACGTCACATGGACGCCATGACAGCTGCGGGAGTTTATACGCGAAATTAAAAATAAGTAGATGAAAATTATTTGCGTTACAACTTAGTTAATTACCGAAATAATGTTATTTTCAATAATAATAGATGTGTAGCAACATTATAGAGGATTATTTTAAATTCTTTCATCATGCCTATTGAAAATTAATACTCATATATTATATATAGAATCAGAAGTCCAACATTATGGGAAGAAGTGTTTAGTACTCAAATTAGGAAGTCATTTAAGCATATTTTTTCTCAATTAGACAGTCTCGCATATTAATTAAATACAACCACTTATTTATCTACATTTTTTAATTTCCAAAAAAAATGTACAGTATAATGTTATTAATAAGTCCTGAAAAAGACTTTTAAACTGCCGACGTTGAATATCAATATTCTGCTTGTGATAAAAAAGACTTTGTAACCTTTTATTCAAGATGAAAACCACATTTCAAAGTAAAAACATTCATCAGTATAATTGCGGATTGCCATTTCTGAAAGATTTATTATAGTGTAATTTCTGAAAGGTACTGAAATATTTCACATTTCTCGATCTCTGCGACAATATATTCTCAGTTTATCACATGACGATTAAATACACATCACTATGTCTCAATTTTAGACAAGAGTTTGCATAAATATTATATTACCCGAAAAATATTCAGAAACGTATCGACGCCAGGTGCTGTCAAATATTCTTCCATGACAGTTGCGTCGTTAAAGGAACGGGGAACATCTAGACATGTCAGATATTATATTTGACGTCATAATTCTGAAATCATATGTTATGTATGAAGAATTAAATATGACATTTGAGTATAAGGGGAGTGATGGCGAAGGGCATCAAATAAAACATAATTTAAACGAGTACGATATTAGAATACAATTATGACGAGCTTCAACTTAGAATATTCTTGAATATTTACTAGGGAAATCATTATATTTTTTTTAAATTGAAAAGAATTTTCGATGTTGTTAATAATAATTGGTACACTTCCGAAGACTTACCAAAGAGAAAAATAATATCCAACACGTGAAAAAACCTTACGAAGGGCAGGTTTTGTATAAGTATATCATAAAGGTTAGCCTTGATAAATTCATAAAAATGTATTTTTTATGTCTATAGCGTTAACTCTGTGGTTGGAAATAATTATTAATTAATTAAATAACTTTGTATTCACCACTTGGGGTAACTCTACGTCTGTCGGTTTCGTTATCTTCATCAGGACGGACGCATACTAACTATCCAATTCTTATTCTAGCAAAAAATCGTTTTTGAACGGGGGCGTGGCATCAGTTATGGTGGGGGTAATTGACGAGTAGTCGCCGAAGTGGAGAATATATCAAGTAACGGGTTATTCATAAAATTTATCAAGTTATTAATTATTATATTAACTTAAGTGTTCGGGCATTTTTTCAGGCATCAAAAAATCCAATTACCCGTAAAATCCGTCAATTACCCCCATCGTAACCGCGTAGCTACAGTTACTGTAGCCCCGCTCCCGTTCAAAAACGATTTGTTTGCTAGAATAAGTAATGGATAATTAGTAGGCGTCCATCCTGATGAAGATATAGTGGTATCGAAAAAGATAGACGCAGAGTTAGTCACTCCAATCAATGGTGGTCAATGAAAAATCATTTAATTAATAAATAACATAAAAAAATATTTATTATAATCTAATTTAAGGTAAAATAGAGTTGGCAGACGCTTGGCAGTTTAGATATATTATATACTTTATTTTTGTATGTAGACTTTTGCATACATTTAACTCTTTCGGGTATTGTGGCAAAAATTTATGTCGTTTAAAAATCGTATACTATATATTGTTCTGCAGTAGAGGTGTATGTGGAGGATGCACATTGTATTGCCAGTACGAAAAAACACCAAAGTGTGGACTCGTTTGAATTTTTCTACTCTTGTCAGTGACATAAATCGATGTCTTTCGATATTCGTATGACAAGAAATGATCTATATACAAAAATCACGGTTCGATAAATCATACTTGATTAGTATGATATGCAATTACGTAAAAACTGAATAACCATATAAACAATGTCTTGCAACTATGTGTTAACAAACACTTAACTCAAATTGAGATATGTGACTTTAAAGGTATCGTGGGATTTAAAGTACTTTAAAAACGTCTAGGCTATTTTAAATTTGGATAATAAAGACTTCGATTTTCTTTTTAGTATGTATATAATTGATCCCCCCCCTGCGCCACCCTAAGCAGTAATACCCCCCCCCCCCCAATTTTCTATGTTTTTTCTCAAGTGAAGTAAAGAAAGTCCACTAGTGACCCGGTACTCTGTTTGCCATTAGATAAGGTAAGGTAAGGTATAATTGATTTTTTTTACAACTTTAAGAGATAACACGACATTGCAAAGTAACATTCATGTTAGGGCTGTGAGCTGTGAGATCCGTGCCTATTTCTTGTATTTGCGCCACTTTCCTCTTTTGATAATAAAATATATTTCCACAAAATGAAATCTTTGTGGTAAAGTGGTATACATGTGACATCCTTTCGGTGTAGTTTACAAATCGAATTTATAATACTGTTACAAAATAACACAAAGATTTGGTGCCGAAAATTGTTCAGCACGTAATTTAAGCTTTTGGGTAAAATTTAAAGCAGAGGAATTACAAATTAAACATTCTTGACGTATCTGTAATCGAATGAAAAACAGATTTTCCGATATGATTTCATCATTCAATTAAATATTTTTCGCATTTTTCTCATTTTTTATAAAATAAACAAAATTATTTAGGAAGGAACGGCCAAATATTAAGCGTCTAATTTCTGAGGACGGTTAGTCCGCAATACTTGGCAGAAATTTGAATCAGAATTTTTTGGAAGATTTTAACCACTGTATATAAAATTGTACATGAATGAACATAACCCTTTCTTTAGGCGAGAAGATTTGTAATTATCCACCTATCTTTAAATCACATTTATACTGAATTTAAAGCATTATCTCTTTCTTAATTTAATTCCCTCCCTTGTAAGAAAAACGTATTTTATACAACAGACATTGTTTTTTTTAAATATCGTTCCAAACCGAATATTTTCAAGTAAAAACATCTGTGGGGTCAACGACCCGTTTCCCCACGCATTATAACCAGCGCCGGAATTCTCATGGAAAATCAATCGAGCAAAAAAAACACGCGCACTCAAAAGCGCGGACGTTCGAGACGGACATCGTTTACATACAGATGAGATCAACATCGGAGATTAGAAACCGTTGACCTGATGCGTCCCATGCTGCGTACATGAGCATAACAACGAGAAATGCACACGCTAATTCTGCTGATACGACAGACCTCACGCAGATAAAGAAAAATTATATATACTAACACAGGTTTTTGCACACATCTAAACACCAAAATCGGGATATAAAAGACGTGTTTCCGACGTCTCAATTTAGTTCATTCCCTCGCCGTCACAACGACGTTACGCTACGCAGTCGCTACCATAGCTCACTCGTAGCCACGTAGTTCATATTCCAATGCCGTAACCACAACGTCACGCTGCTCGGAGATTGCCACTCGTAGCACTATTTTTCTACGTGGCACGTCACTCTACGACTCGACCAATCTCCAGCCTGCAGTAGCTACGACATCAAGCACAATCGCTACGCCGCCCATCTCATTCCTCGCTATGCATCCAGTCTTCAATCCGTCGCTCATCGTCAGCGTCATTGCTCTATTATCTTTGTTACCTCCAGCAGTGTACTCCATCTACTTCCGGCGGTACCACCATCATCTTCGACCTCACCACGATACGCCACTTACATCTGTCATCAGCACCATCTCCATCTCACAGCACCTTGAACGCTTTCTGCACCCGCTACCCACGTGACCAGGAACAAAGTTGATAACCTCAGGCACACCCAATCAGCTGGCATACTGATATACTGTAATTCGAAGATAAATAAACTTTATAAAACTGACCATGGCTTTCTGTTCATATCAGCTGTTTTTCATCCTGTAATATATTGTACAAAAGTGGGATACGAGACACGGTACCTCACACATCTATAATAACTTTCGACTTATTTACTTATGTAGACATTATAGTTTTAAGCGTTTTTACTTTGACTCTTATAATTGTTTCAAAATTTAAAAGTTCGTAGTAAATTTTCCATGAAGTCAAACGTATTGGAACCAGTCGCGGAAGCAAACTGTACCATAAAATATTTAGAAAATTTGTTTAATGTATTGAAAAATTCTCATATTTAAGAATATTAATAAAACGATCGCTTACAATACTTCATATTTTCGTAATGTATGTTTAAAAGTAATTCATCATAATTTGGAGAGATTTTTTTCCAGCAAATAGCTATTAAAATATAATCCATTACTAGATATTTATTGCAGAGACTTTCATAATAAATCCTTGAGCGTCCCACAAAGGAATGCACAATAAGGGAAAAGTTCGCACCATGTTCAGCTTCAGAATTTAGCGGTATTCAGGACATCAACTCTTCCACGATATTATCCAATAAATCGAGAACTCGAAATAAACTGGAACACTAGAAATATATTATTTCTATGTTTCAGTATATATGGCTAATATATTTTAAATTATAGTATTTCTTGCGATTCTTTGGTCCTTGCAGTAAGACACCAGCATGGTAGCCGAGTTGTTGGAAGTTCGAGTCTCGTTCTAGAAGGACTTATTTTGCATATAATTTTAAGCCAAGTTTATTATAATTAATATTTTTAATTTTTTTATTTATTTAACGCATGGGCTTTTACAAAATATGCATTTAAAAAGATTCAAGTACATATAATAGATTTGTGTAAATTTATATTGCAGTTAAAAATACGTATAATAGATTTGTGTGAATTAAAAAGAGAAGTTTGAACAGGAAGAAGAAAAATATTTTTTTTTTATCCATTACTATTTAGTTGAGACATAAAGAATTGTTTCAATTTAGTCCTATACATAATTATGCAAAAATGTCGACCACCTTCGCATGTTCATTCCCTAATGAATGTAGTCTTGGGATTACAGAGTTTAAATTATGATAAAAATTAAATAAATCTCACATTTATAAGCTATTTTATACATAAAACATGTATGGGGGTCTTAAGTAATCACTTTACACCATAAAATTTTTACCTATTTCACCGTAATAACATCCAAGATGTTATTACGGTGAAATAGGTAAAATTTTCTATAATTAGGTATAATCTATAATAGGTATAAACCTAAAATAGGTAATAATTTTCTATAATTATTAAAAATATTTAAATGTCTTTATATGGGCCTTTATGAAACGATAAATTAACTTTTTTCAATATTGTCTGAAAACATAGAGAAAACTGGGTAGTTTAAGATAGTAAAACAAAAATCTAATTCTTTAAAATTCCACAGTATACGTAGTGACCGTTGATATGTTCTTTATCTGTCTTCTTTCAAATATTTGAAGGGAGTATGCTATAGCCATCTATGGTTGAAAATTAGTATTTCCCATGATAAAGTGTAACATAGACGTCGCCGCTGGTAATAATATATGATATTCTTTTTAATGTACGTTCATAAGATTTTTTCCAAATTATTTAACAAATACACTGGAATATGTCTGAAAATTATTTTTTCAAATTTTTGAACTCTTTGGATAAACCACTTTTTATCTTAACAATATATATGTAATTTTCTAAGAACACAATTACTGAATTTTGTCCACAAAGGAATAATCGTTGAATGTAATGATTATCCCTCAGAGAACAAAATTTTGTAATTTTGTTCTAAGAACATATATATAGAAATATTGTTATGTTCATTTTAACTGTTATTGGTTTTGAAGGAAAAAAAATTCGGTGCGATGTCTAAATGTTCCGACATAGACATAGAAGAAAATTCGAGAATCGTTTAAACCTCTGGATCAGTTTTCATAAGCTTTATACTGATTTTGAGAATGCATTTCAAAACTGCTGTTTACCGCTAGTACATGAATAATCTCATAAATATGCTAATCAAAAAGATGATATATAAAAATCTGTTAGTTAAATCACGAAATAAAGCAGTACGCTCGAATATTCTTGCGGCAGTTGACAACACAATTATTATTTGAAGATTTATACAAAGATAATGAAATATCTCCTAAGTAAAAAAATATTGTCACGTAATTTCCACAAAACCTGCGTAAACCCCTTTAGTTCCGTGAATTAAGAATTCAGACCACGATTTCATCGAGGAAATTATTTTTTTTGGAAAAACTACTCAACACTCAATGTTTTTTTGTAATATACTGATTTTTCTTCATAAAATATGCCTAATAAGATGCGGCTGTTTCCAGCAATCGATAAAACGATTCAACTGGATTCAATCGGAAATGGAATTTAAAACGGAATCGATTTACAATTTTTTTTAGATAAATATCTCCTTATTCAATTCTTTTTTCATTTAAAACTATTTTTCAGTACATTTCATTATATTGTAGCCATGCCTTATATAAGAAAAGCGAAAATATATTTTCATATTAAAAAACCTAAAGAGTATTGAGTTCACTATTCCAATCGGTTCGAATAAAATCCCTTCAAATGTATCGATACTTCTTTATATTTTTTCCTGTATTTTTTTATATATTAATATTATTTAACGTGGCATTCACAATATTTAAGATAAGTATTATATTTTAGTATTGATCATGTGTCTGAAAAACCATATAAAACTATTTTCAATTATTAAACGAATTGCATTTATTAGCGTAATTCGTAACGTAATTCAAAAGATAAAAAAAAGTAACCCATAAAAACTAAGTTTTTATTATACTCCCTTTCTTTGTAAAATATAACAACAATTAAAGACAAATTAAAACTTATAACATAACACTAAACTTACAGTAATTTAATATATTTCTAAAATGTCACATGTTTTGAGCTTTGATAAGACACTTCATGCTTTGAAGATTAAATTCTAAAATCATTTGTCAGTCAATTTAGATTTTCGACATGCGTAGTGAAGTACCTATTATGTATACCGACGGAGTAATTCAAATTTAAAAAATATTCCGCGACGTTATCGGGCCGCTTTGCTAGTAATCAAACTTTTCTAATGATTCCAATTTGAAAAAACCAATAAATTAAAAATCCGAAATTATACTATAATTATTAATTTTTTTAACGAAAATTTGATAGATCTTCTTGATCGTCGCCATGAGTCTACTTGCCAAGTTTTAGCTCGATTGGATCACGGGAAAAGGGTTAAAAATCGACCCAAAGTTTTTTCACCCGGCAAGCAAGCAAGCAAGCAAGCAGACGCCACGAGTTAATATAAAGGGAGTAAAAAGCTATGTAACTCTGCAAATTTATATGAGTAGGTATTTTGTCTACTTATCATATCCAGTATCATAACAATGTACTTTATAGCGACATTTAATATAGAGATCGTTGACTGTTGAATATTTATGTATTTTATTTTCTCAATTACGCGAGTAACCAACAGTGTTGTACAGTTTTTCTATTGTCAGCAGTAAAAAATACAGAAGCATCAAATACCTTATACGAAGATTATTCAAAATTTAGCAAAACATTATTAGTTATATTATTATCATAGCCATTTAAAGAAGTAATTGACCCTTGAAAGAAAACACAGGTTAGTATACAGTTCAGATAAACAATTTTTTTAAATTATTACCGACAAGTATATGAATATTTGCCAATTGTATAAAAAATATTAAGTTACGGTTTCGTGACTTTGACTCAAAGCGTAGTGACTCGGAATTATGGGAAGTTACGTTATTATTTGAATCAGTTAAAGGGCTTGATTAGGTATTTGTTTAGTCCCTTACTTGGTTAGGTCAAATTGTATGGAAATAGACTGCTTCCCTTTATTGAATAATAAATTAAATACTCAACATTGAATAATAGATTTTACGGAAACCAGAAATTAAATTAGCCACTATGCTAGTAAATAAATATTTTAAGGTAGATAATTTTGTTATTCATTGTATAATATTTAAGTCTTAGTTATTCTCCCATTTATGATTCAGTATTTAAGCAGAATTTAGGATACCTACAGAAATTTGAAAATTGATTTATGAAACACTTTAAATGATAATAAAGGTGAAAAAATCAGCCGCAAAAATCTATGTATACCAATTCATAAGAAAACACTACAGATGTTTCAAGCAAAGTCATTAAAATAAACGTAAGATTCTCAGATTTGAACATATTAAGAACTTTCAAATATTTGATAATGTGTGGATGTTCTTACGTTGAAATTGGTAAACGTTGCATTATGTAGCGTGATCACTTAAGCCAGCTCACACTTCCTCACACGTTTCTCATATTCATAGCTTGATCTCTGTGAGACTTCTATAATTCATCTTGATTGATAGTAAAGGTATTTTTTAATCTGCCCTAAATTTATAAATTAATGTTGTTTTATAATTACTTCCGTGTAGACCTAAGATTAATTCGTATTATTTTGAGTATGCACTACACGGTACGACGAAAATGAGAGAAATGATATCACACAGCGTTGGTAGCGGGTGTCTTTGCTCTCCATTTGTGGTCCAGCTCGAGAGGGATTATCTCCAGAAGATTTTCCAGGAGATGTATTCCGCGCAACGTACGCTCCAGACTCCAGACTGAGCCACTTCCTGAAATGTTGATTGCAGATTGGACGCAGATTTGAAAAACGGGACGCGGGCGATGAGAGCGTCCTGGCACTTTATGTAAATTTATCCTGAATATTAATGCTTCCCGTTCTTTTGTCTAGTTTTGCGCTGCGAGGGATTTTTCATTAAAAGTTTGCTTAAAATCAAACAAACCGCGTTAGACGTACGAGGTGCATCAATGCGCAATAATTATTAACAAATAAAATTTAAAAAAATTCCAGTCATCCGTTTTTCTCTACAATGCTATACGGATTACATTAATTTGTTATAGGGATTGGGTTGTCTCTTAAGCCTTTGTGTTTTATGATACATGCAAACAATATTTTTATCAGGGTTCGAGGATATAATATATCACGATATTTATGGCTTGATTTTTATTTTTGATAAATATTCAAAAAAAAATCTGCGGTCGTTAAAAAATGGCGCTGTATTTTAAAATATGTTACGGAGAAAAAAAGTTTGGATGTATATTAAATTTTTGATATATTTTGGATGAAAAATTAGATTTATTGATTTTTAATATAAAAATCGAATTTCTTTCAACCCTGGCTTTTATCCACACACTTGCCCTGTATTTCAACATAGTCAAAATTGCCCCGGAACAACCCACCGCGTGATTTTAATCAAAATTTACCGTAATTACATTATCTTCTATTAAGTATACAAGATAATAATTTTTTGTCTTAGATAAACAAACATTATAATTTTTTTTTGTTTATTCTTATGGTGATCAGTTTTTTTAATCTTTCAAATATATCAATAATTATTTACTCTCGGTCCCAAGTTTTAGGAACTGCTTCAAAGGTTCTCCGCGGAGGTTCAGTGTTTTAAACCGGGGCAAGCGAGTGGTTATGAAATAAAGTAAAACGTATATTCCATTGGCAAAAAATAAAATTAAAAAACCACTACAGGCACAACTACCATTGCAAAACCCAGAAAAACTCTAAAACTGTGAACAATTTTAATGGAGGAGTAAATTTTGCGCAAATATCTAAATAACACAAAGATTTATTTTTGATTTCATTTCAGTGCCAATAAATTAGCGTTTATAAGGCACATGACAATTATTTGTTCAATACATATACGACATGTACACATACGCACTTATAAATAAATAAATAATATGTAGCAAGCCTTTCAGCCAGTACCTACTTCGCAAGGTATAGAGAAATACCTGTTCTGAAGTAGGTAGCCTTTGTTGATGATTTTATCTTGATCTTAGATCAAATACTTAATATTTTATTTGAAAGCGAAAGCAAGACAAGATATTATTTATATCTCTTTATCGAAACAGCATCTTTCGTACGGACACACAAAAGATGTGGAAAGCTGGAATAAAAATATATGAAAAATAGAATAAAGAGAATTGCGAAGTCTGGAACAGGAAAGTATTTTATATATTGTAAGGATCACTTTACTATATTGCATCTTTATAGATTTCTGCATCTGTCCTGCAAATATTGAACACTTATAATACGTTATTATCATTATTAAGCTCACATCAATCATGATTTATAAATTGGGAACCTGTCAATGCCTATCTGTGATATGAAAAACATCCACACTCATAGGATGTGCGCCAAATTATTACAGAAACCTAAATTTGACCCGTCGTTTACAGGCGATCCCAAAAAAATACACAAAGATTTATTATTTTAAAATTGTTCGCCCATTGAAGTCGCCCAAAATGATATATCGCGTTGTGTGTCAAACGTTCGTTGTGGACGGATTCATAAACAGTGGTTAGCCACTCGGTCAGTCATCGCAAATGGAAACATATGTATATTTTAATTGTGCGTATGCACGAATGAGACTTAAAATAACACGATAAAGGGCGATTGAAGGTCGTTCTGGTACATGCAACACAAAACGAATGACAGTTCACTCCGCACTCTATTCTCTTAGCGTCACAGTACTAACCGTTTACCATTTATAAATAATATCGTCACGTGTCGTGACTGCGGGAGGAATTAATGAAACGCTGAAATTTGATACAGGATTTGTAAATTGCTGATTAATTGATTAACCAAACGTACAAAGTCACTTAACACTATTAAATTAAACTATTAAACTCTGAGGTCAGCCAGTACCACAACCAGAAGACTAAGTCTAGTGGACGGGCATTTGCGGTGGCAGGCCCAAAGTCGTGGAACTCTCTTCCCTCCGTAATACGGAACAGTGCATCGAAAACAATTTAAAAAAAAACTTAAAACGCACCATTTTGTAAAATCCTTTCCATAAAATTAAATACTAGTGTAGGACTAAACGATGTTAGTGTTAGGCGCCCTTGAGGTATTTTTTTAATGAAAATAATGCTATAGAAATTATCCATTTTCATTATTAAATGTAACTCTATTTATTAAATTAAACGAGGCATTTTGTAAATTTATCCTCGTAAATAGACACCTTATAATCGCTTTAACACTTTATTCACTATTCACCAGAACATTCCATCCAATTTCAGCACGTATTATTTCGCTACGTTAGAACTTTTTTATTTTTTATTTGCTGTCAAATTACCGCTCACTTGGTCACCCTGGCCCGCAACTTATAGATAGCTAATTAATTTGTATGTAAGAAAAATATAAGGGAAAGAAAAACTGAATTCGGTTACATCAGAAGACAACATCGAGCACTTCAGAGCAGACCCGGTCAGAAGTAGTAGTGAGGGTCCCTCATCTGCGGTACCTCAACTGTCGATAGTAGCATTGCCAATTGGATGCTTAATCAAAACTAGATGGCGGTTTCTTCTTCTTCTTCTTCTTCTTCTTCTTCTTCTGCTTCATCTGCGTCCTGTCATTGCTCGGAACCTGTTCCTGGGATACAAATGTCCAGCTATCTCGCCATCTTTTATGCAGTCTTCCTGGGAGTCTGGTACCAGACGGCAGCTTGTTCGCTGCTATGATCACTATTCTCTCAGAACAAGCTCTCTCCACATGATCTCTCCAGTAACGTCTTCTAGATCTTCCCCATAGGACAATATCCTCGACGTCACAAGTCCTTTGTATTACGGAATTCCTCGCTCGGTCTCGAATTGTCAGTCCCGAAATGGGTCGAAGAGTCTTCATCTCAGTTGTTCTTAGGAGATTTTTAGTTATCTTGTCTCAATACCGTACGTCATGATTGGGTGGACACAGGTCTTATATATTTTCACTTTTCTCTCTTTGAGCATGTGTTCGTTTCTCCAGACAGCATTTCTCAAGAATCTAGCAATAGTTGCGGCTTTGTTTGCTTGCTCTCTTACTTCTTCGTAGAGGTCGTTACTGCTGGATATCTCGACACCCAAGTACTTGAAGCTCATTACTTGCTCTATTATTTTATCGTCAATTGCAAGCTTGCATCGTACTGGCTGTTTCGATGTCACCATGCTCTTAGTCTTATCTATTAGATGATAGATGGAGGCAGTTTTTAGAGAATTTATTATACATTTTTAGACTGCATAACGGACATCTGCGATTAACGGGCAAATTCTATGGCAGTTGGGAAAGGGATTTGAAAATGACGATTTCTGAAGGAGAGACGATGCACAACCCTTTAGAGGGTCGTTAAAATGAAGTGGTTTAGATACGCCTCCCCCTGTTGGCATTTACAAATTGAGGAATCAAAGACATGAATTTTAACAAGGTGATTTCGAATATATAATGACTCAACCGCGTTCGGCAAGTCATTGATCGCTCTCTTGTTTAATTTATACCTGTGGGACCAGGCTCGAGTTGGGTGGGTGGTTGAATGTAGGTGAAGTTCTACCTTTTGTTACTTTGATAAGATTCCCAAGTGCTTTGCTTTGTAGGTGCTCTATTTATTTATTCCACTGCTCGATATAACACGACTGGATCGCCATTGGTTTCACTTCTATGGTCTTGCTTCGCCATCAGAAAAATTGTTTGTCGTGTAGCGGTTATACCGCCCTTTATACAGGGTTATTTGGAAAACATTAAAAACCTCGCAGGACCGTATTCCTATTTATGGAGATATGCGACATCTTAGTTTACATTTTTTTTTCAATATTTCCGACTTTTTTTGTAAAACGCTGGACTATTATTACAGTAATTTATACCTATAGAATATGAAAAATTCATTCATTTTAATACAAGTCAAATAAAATAATAAAAACATTCCAAAATCAAATGAAATTTCTGCATGGTTTTTATCATTTTAATAATTTGCTTTGAAACGAATGAATTTTTCGGAATCGATATAAATGACTGTAATGATAGTTCTACGTTTTGTAAAAAGTAAGTCAGAAATATTGAAAAAAAAATGCAAACTTTAATATTTTATTAACTCCATTTATATTGATATGAGGTCACGGTTGTTTGAACATTTTAGACTCATTATCAAGGCAGGAATATAGTCCTGCGAAGTTATTAATGTTTTCCAAATAACCCTATATACATAGTGTTATTTCGCGTAAGTTTGGGTTTGATCGACTGACTTCGAGTTCTTTTTAACTATTCTGAAATATTCCAGACCCACGTGTAGCCGGAAAAATACTCGATTATATGTGATTCTAGGATCTCGTGAAAGTATTTTTTGTATGGGAATTTCGAGTGGGAAAAATATGCCATCCCCCTGTGCGAATGCATCTTTTACCAGAGCACTCCCTCGCAATATGGAATAATCTTGAGCAAAAAACAAAATTCCGGTTACCATAAGCGAATAAGCCCGAAACTTTTCAATGCTGGGAATTGCGACACCAAATTAACTATGTTAATAATTTAAACTATACGGTTTTGTGCAATTGAAACGTGTACCATTTCATTTTCAAATAATTCCCAAAATTTTTGAGTAACACACGTTACATAACGCTAGTACATATATATGAGTATTAATCCAATTTAATTATATCTGAATCGAATACGATGTATAAAACATTATTGTGGATTAGTATTGTATATCGAAGGTCTGCCAATAAAAGAATCCCGATTGTTTGCTGACCGTGAAATTCGCTCACCGTGACAATTATTCGGTCCCCATTAATTTCGGTAGAGTGACAACCTCCAAAGGATTGTATAGTGGGTATTTGGAGGTATTGATTGTATAATGGGTGTTTGGAGGTTGATTTAAAATTAAGAAATTCTAAAATACTCAATCAATATCAATTCAAAATGCTTACATTAATGTATAGTTAAATGATATAGTTAAAATACTCAAATATTGTTAACATGTATGCCTTGCAATACCGTACTGATGTCAGGGTGTGTCAAAGTTAATAACACAAACTTGGAAACACTTCGCTACGATATTAATTAATCTACACATCAGCCCTGATGATGGACCCTGCAATTGGATCCGAAATGTCGGTCACAGTGGTCACTTATACATAGCAGAATATCCCAGAAAACTATACACAGAAGAACCTAAGGTAATGTTCGGCAAGTCTACGGTCCAGTTGTTTGTAGCTGTTGCTAGCAAGATAATGATCGCTAAGGTCCTGTAACCGGACGAGAAGAAGAAGAAGAAAGGTAGGTAGACTTTCATCCCAATAATAATAATTTCATTGTCTGTCCGTCCGTTCGTCCGTCCTCACTTCGTGTAACGTCCGTAACTTCTTTATAATATTTTTTTCTTTTTTTAAAATATAAATAAATAAATACTTAAATAACCGACAAGTACCATCATATTTGACGGGTTAAAGCTAGTAATTTTTTAAATTTAAATATTTAGGCAGACACTGTGAACGTATTGAATTTATTGTCTTTTAAAAAGGACACATTACTTAAGTTTTCCATTATATATGCTGTTGTTTCTCCGACAAGTGAATTTATAAAATGTTTCCAAACGTATGATTGACTTTGTCGGTACTAAATAAGATGTGTACTCGCCATGGTAATAAGAATGGCGGATTTGTTTGGTGACCTTTTCATCGCTTCATTTCTCAGCATTTTTGTGAAGTTAATGTAGTACCTACGTATTTTGAAGGTAGTTTTGGCGGAGCAGTTTACATATCAAAAATTAAAATTATAATCTGAAACTAAAATACAACATTAATGAATTTGAATTGAATTTGAAACCTTGGTAATAAATTTTAACGTTTTTACTTTATTTGAATTTTACCGATTGCAGACAGCATCAAATCAATACCAAGTATTTTGGAGAATGTTGAGAGGAAATATATTCTAGTGCAATTTTACCCACCATTGAGTGAAATGGCAGACATTAGTCTGGCACTGGCAGTGACACATATTACCGACATATATTGCTGACACATATTGCATCGCGCTGCTGTGAAGTAGATATCGGGGAGATAACGGCACATAATTCAGTTCCGTGTTGAGGAAAATTCTTGCCTTGGAGCCATTTCTTCCATATTGAAGCATTTACATTGAGGTGTTCGGAATTACGTCAAAGTTATGGTTATATTACGTCATAATTATTATATTTTTATCAAATTACTCGTAATCAATACAAAACAATTCAAGATTAACGGGTAAAGACACTACATTGGCACAATTTTTAAAATACAAATATTTCATTTAAAATATAACTTTGGTAAACCCATAATAATCTAATGAAGATTCTTTCACAAAATTCAATCTTCTATACACTCTTGCTTCGTATTCAGTTCGTTTTCATTATATTCCTATATCGCTTGGAGGATAAACAATCGTTAGACTAAACGATATAGCCGTGTGTATTAGTTAACCGAATCCGCCATATTGTTTTAAAATGGCGGCCGTTGATGTTAAGAAATTTTTCTCGATTTAAAATCAAATTTATTGTTACATCTACAGAAATGGATTATCACCATCACGTCCGAACATCTCAGATAAAAACTGACACTTGCAGCTAGTGTTGTTTTGCGAATTATCACACAAATGGAATTTTCAATCAGAATTGCCAACGAATTAAACATTGTAGAACAAATGAAAAATGACCATTGCCTAAGTAGTTAATTAGAAATATGTTTCATATGTTTTTAAATACTTAGTAACATTTTACGCGACACGTTTTGATTAAAAATTTGTCTAAAAATCCATTTACAGTAAATAGATAAATTTATAAATTGTTGAGTTGATGGCTGTCTTATATAAAAATACTGTTTTCAGTACTATACTCTATATGCAGTGTATACAAGCAAAAGAAGCAATATTAAAAAAATTAAAAATATATTTTGAGTGCAGTCCCCGAGGATTACTAATTTAAAATGTACTGAAATCTTGATTTTATGTATCTTCCCTTCCAAAATAATGTTTTCTATAAAATATCGAATTCAGTACCTTATAAATTAGTAATTCTCAAAGATTGCATTAAAATTTTTTAGGATATTGCCACCCCATATATATACAATACTTCATACTCTACTATAAATACAGAATACTCAAAATTAAATACACATGCAATACTCCAAACGTATACATATTGTAAAGAGGATAAAAAAAAGAATCACGCACTTCTGTTAAAGTGACAGTTGTTTGAAGTTGGCACAATACTACCAAAGGATCTGGAATCACCTCCGACTTTCGAGAAACATCTTCAAAAGTCTGGAAAACGCAAGAAACTTCTCGAAAACGCGGGAAACGTCTCGAAATTTCGATAACAGCATTAGTCAATATAAATACTTATTAATACAATAAAATAGTTATTTTCCGTGCGCGTTGACAGCGATAATACAAAGTGTCTATTTACGAGTGATAAAGTTGCGAAATAGTTTAATTTAAGGAATAGCGTTACACTTAATAGTGATAAGTAACTTTGTACGTTAATTTAATTAATTCTTCGGTATTCAATAAATCCGTTATTGCATTCCAGCGTTTTCTTTAATTCCTCCTGCAGCCACGACACGTGACAATATACAATACTCAAAATTAAAAATACTGAGACCACTAAAAAACGACTAATGTTCAATATCCATAACACTTTTTTCACCAATAGGTTAATGTCACACTATTTGAGAATGGTCCAGTTGTCCGCTGTCATCGAACTGTAAAGAGCCAATTCCGGGTGTTCATATTAATCATATTTTGGACGTTGGTTTCCCAAAAGGCAGTCATGGAGCGGGCTTAAGCGTCCCGAGAATATCGATCGTATCCAAAATATATGAAGGTCCCTGAGCGGCCGCTCCTAACGCCATCATCATCATCACCTTTTTTGTGTCATTTGATAATTCTCCATCCATCTCCATTAGTACCGTATCAATGCCCAACGCAATATATATTTTTTCCACATGATTCCTTCCCACCCCTTTAAATATCCTACCTACAATCTTTAAAGAGATGTATTATATAGAGTTACCTCGAATGTTCCGTGGATAGGCGGATCGTCGAAATTTTTAATTTTAATTTCTATGGACCCTATTCGTGTTCCGTCTTATATCCCAGGCTTCTTTTTCTGTTCTGTGAGCGTGAGATAAACAACATTACTGCAAAGGTTGCATCTTTCGAATCGGGATACAATCTTGGTAAGGAAGCAGTGGGAATTTTCTGCTATGCTGACGACGCTACAATCATAGAGGAAAACAAAAATGAATAACAGAGAATGCTCACAAAGTGTGATGAATCATACTCAAAGTATGAAACGATTATCTTCGCAACGAAAACAAAATGTATAACATTCTCCTAAGACCGATTAGAGTGTAGAATCTCAGTATGAGCCTATTAAACAAGTAACTCGGTTCAGATACTTTGGAAGTGAAATTCTCAGCTTTCATGACTTCCCCAAAGAAGTCAGTCCTCGGGGATAAGGATGCTATTGTGGCAGGCTGCCTGAAAGATTTATACAGTGAAATAAATATATGAGAACAGATAGCAAGTAAGTATTTATAAAACCTTTATGCGACCTATCCTCACATATGATATTGAAGCGAGGGCGGACAGTGTCAAAGGGTCACAAACTTCCTCACAAAAAGCATGCTAAGAACAGCTGGAATGAGAACATAGCGTGCTGTTTCTGGGAAGACTACATAATCGCATGAAGAATACAGCAATCCGGGAGGTCTGCGAGGTTCAAGATGTGGTCAGATGGGGGCAACAGCGTCTACAGTACTGGTACCAACACATACGGAGAATGGGTACAAGCTTAAGATACATAGCTCTACATGGCGTGATAATGCAGATGAACCGCGTCCACCAGGGAGAGTGCCAAAGCGATGGAAAGATAGCTGGAATTCAACATCACAAGAGAAAACTCCTGCACAAACAGTCTAAATAAATTTGAAGAACAAGAAGAATTTTAATTGGCCTGAATTTCGAACGATAGATGTACAAGTATTTCATGCGAGGCAAACCCCCTAAATAGACAAATGAATGAAAAAAAACTAACCCATAAAATCCAAGTTTTTATTATGTTCCCTATCTCATTGAAACAGCCTTCGCGTCTACTCCACGGGTCGGGCTCGAAAATCAAACAATATATAAATCGTTAAAATTTTGAAAAACCCAAACCGGAAATGTACTTGAAGGAAATTGATCATTAAATTTTTTAAACGAAATTTTTTTAGATCATTTTTGTCGTCGCCACGAGTTAGCGTACAAAGTTTCAGTTCGATTGGATTACGGGAAAATGGTTAAAAATCGATCCAAAGTTTTTTCACAAACGGCAAGCAGACAAGCAAACAAGCAGAAGCTACGAGTTAAAAGAAAGGGAGTAAAAAAACTTATTGTCGCGATACACATTACTATTCGAAAGCATTTGATATAATGCATCATATTAAATTGATAGAATGTTTAGGATGATGATAAGAGTTAGAACGAATAAATGTGAGAAAATGTACTTGAAGGAAATTGATGGAAAGATAAGAAGATGGCAAAACTAAACGATTGGCTCTGAGACTTTTAACGTATCTACATAAATAACTTACACAAGATTATTAAGAACACTAAACTCAAAACTATCAATAAACATCAGAGTTGGTGATGGATCCTGTAATGGGATCCGAGACGTCGGATCCCATTACAGGATCCCATTACCAGAAAGGTAGTAAAAACACGGCATAATACCTCAGAAAACACAATCCAGAAGTATTCTTAAGTGGCTTTTGGTAAATATATTGTGCCGGTATTTAGTAATGACTACAGACAGACAACATCGTAGGTAAAAATACCAACGGCCAACGTGCAGGGGTTTTATTGCGAAAAACAGTGAGTTTTCTGCATGCTAACTGCTTCCTTTGATGTTTTACTAGATGTATATCTGCAATGGACTATTTTTAAATAAAATAATTTAAAGTTTTTTTTGTAATTTGAATAGTTGTATTGGGAAATCCGTTATTATCCTGTTATGATTAGTGGAATCTCTAAATATATATTTATATACACAAACAAGCACACGAATACGAGTGTCTAATGTCAGCATATGGCTATCTTGAAACAATAAGCGTAGCAACACGGGAAAACAGAGAGTCAGGTTCTTGTCTTGACCACATATATGTAAAATCAAAACTAAGCATACAGACTGCTGTCATTAAATCAACAATTACCGACCATTACAGCACTGTGCTAGGGCTACACGGCAATACCACAAAACTACAAAGTAAGCAACATCTAACAAAAACCCAACAAATAAACTTCGAAGAACTTAAAACTGATCTAATTACAGAAAGCTGGATAGACGTATTAAAAGAAAAACAAACGGATGTAGCTTTATCTAGATTCTTAAACACTCTTAATAAACATATTGAAAAAAATACTACCTCTTATGTTAGAAAAATAAATAAATGTATAAAACCCTGGATAACACCGAATATAATTAAATGCACTCACAAACGTGACCAACTTCATCAGCAAGTAAAAAAACATCCATTCAACCATTCACTATATCAGTATTATAAAAGATACCGCAATATATGTAACAACATAATAAAAAAAAGGAAAGAACAACACTACAAACAAAAAATCGAACAAAACAATAATACTAAAAACATATGGAATGTCGTAAAAGAATTAAATGGTATTGAAACACATAAAAAAAGTAACATTAATACTTTGGTACACAACAACACTACCATCACTGATAAGAAAGAAATAGCAGATAAACTAAACCTTCACTTCTCCACAATTGGTGAAACACTAGCGCGTAAAGTATTAAATAAATACAAACAGCAGTCACACTATAATAATATAAAAACTAACGGACCCCATCTCCCCAAATTTGAGATCTCCCCTATCTGTTACAAAGATGTGGAAAAAATAGTAGATGACCTGAACATAGACTGCTCTCCAGGCCCGGACGGAATATCCGCTAGAGTAATTAAATCGTTCAAAGAAATATTACTAAAACCTATAGTTCATATATTTAATTTAAGCATCACAAAAGGTATTTTCCCGTCCCAACTAAAAACGGCTAAAATCACACCCGTACATAAAGCTGGCAATAAAGACGATCCAAATAACTACCGACCTATATCCATCCTAAATTTACTATCTAAGCTGCTAGAGAAATGTGTTTGTAATCAATTCACCAACTTTTTAGAAAAACACCAAATTTTAGCCAACAACCAGTTTGGATTTAGAAAAAATCGGGGTACACAAGAAGCAATACAGGAAGTTATTGGTTATATTTCAGACAAACTTGACAATAATAAAAAATGTATAGCAATAGCACTAGACTTGACGAAAGCTTTTGACACAGTTTCACATGAAAAAATGCTTCACAAACTAAAACAGACTGGACTTTCGGAAGCAAGTTACAACTGGTTCAAAACTTACCTTACAGACAGAACACAATTTACACAACTTGACAAAACTAAAAGTGACGAACATTACATCAAATACGGAGTCCCTCAAGGAAGTACACTAGGACCTGTTTTATTCCTCCTATACATAAACGATTTATGCAAGCTAACAACGGGGGGGAAAGTAGTTACTTTTGCAGACGATACAATACTCCTGTTCCACGCTTCATCATGGGATCTTGTTTTCAAAGCAGCTGAACTGGGTTGCAACATAGTAAAACACTGGCTGGAAAATAATTTGCTAACAGTCAATCTCAAAAAAACTAAGTATTTGACATTCAGCATAGATAAAAGAGGGCAGCCATCTAGCGATTTAAAATTGACTATGCATGATTGCCAACACCAAAACTGTGATTGCACCCCCTTGGAAAATGCAGATAGTGTGAAATACTTGGGAATCATAATAGACAGGCACCTAAACTGGAAACTTCACATTGAACTATTATCGGGAAAACTTTTAAAACTCATTTACCTTTTTAAATCCATACGTAATATTTTTAATAAACAGCAACTCAAAACTATCTATTATGCTCTTGCCCAGTCATTTTTGAACTATGCGATTCCAAGTTGGGGAGGTACTTACAAAACCACATTAAAACCAGCTATAACGGCACAAAAAACCTTGCTCCGAGTCATTAATAAGAAACCATTCACATACCAATCAGACAGACTATTCAGAGAATTTAATGTACTGGACGTTAGACAGCTGTTCGTTAAGTCTACCCTCATCTTCTACATTAAAAACACAAACCACCTAACAGCAACCAGTAACTCGCATTCACATAATACTAGACAAGCATTACGAAACCTTGACGAAATACCAAAAACTAAGACAACACATGGACAGAAAAATTACTCATACATAGGGCCTAAAATATTTAACATATTTAAAACAGACTTCCCGGAAATCAGAATATACTCAATTAATAAAATAAAAGCTTTAGCAAACAACTGGCTTACCTCCAAAGGTAGAACAGCAACTGAAAATTTACTTACTGTAATTGCGTAATAATGTCTTTAAATAAAAATATATACCTATATAAATTAATTAATTAATTAAGGAAAACAAAAAAATAATCTTAAACAAAACTTTAACCCTTTTTACATTAAACAATTATTCTACACATATTTACACTTGGACTTATGACTAACTCAACTTTCACTAACATTCCACTTGATACTCTATAGATACATAATAACTACCTTATGAAAATAAATACTACTGACGAACTCGAAAAAAAATTATAATTGTGTGCTATAACGCCACTCTGGGACAGGCGTAGCCTAGTAGAGTGGCATAATCCACAAATTAAACAAAACAAAAAAATGTGTAAATTATCTTATGTTTTATCTTATGTTCTATTGTTAAATTAGCATTAAGTATCTTATTTGTAAACAAGGATTTTTAAATAAATAAATAAATAAATAAATATAAATTTTTAAAAAAAAGTTTTAACACAGCAACCGTATTTGTAAATTACCGCTTTTATACATTGTAGAAAGCTAATAGCACCTTCAGGCGGTATCTTTTATTTGTATTCGTAAGATAAATAATGAGAATAAGGAACTGGACAAAAGGACAAGGAACTGTGGAAAGAAGAAAAGTATTGATTTCACATGTGATGGCCGTATATTTTCGTACCTTCTAAACATATCAGATATTGCGATAATATTCTAGTTTATTAGTCGAGTTCTTGGATTACATCCTTGTGCCGGAAATATATAATAATCATATTCTCATAGTCCAAGCACACAGCTCAATTTGAAAAATTTCTAAAGAAAATATATTATTAATAATGTCAGTGAAAAAAGCATAATTTTTCGCTGTGAACTACCGCAAATCTAAAACAAAGATTTAATCATTGACGCGAGTGTTTATCTTAAAATTAACGGGAAACACCTTGCCGCTAGAAGTTTGGAAGATAAAGAAGAGGCAAGAGGAGAACCGAAGAACCGAAGGAAGAAAGGTTTGTGCTTGCCTTCTTGCTTCCTAATACCCACCACAATATCTCCCAAACAATTAACTGTGCTATTATATATACATTTGTTTACTATCCGTGCATATGATTTTTTATATATATTACTCTACTTCCACTATTGCTTTTATATTTTATAATATATACTGTTCTTATTATCCACATTTTATATTTAAATACTCAATTAATTAATTAATTTTATAGTTATATAGTATTTTGTTGTATATCTTTATTATTTTTTGTTCTCAATATATTGTTCAGCTGCTCATCTCGGCACAGGTTCTTCCTAGTGAGATGAGCGGCTCCATCTCCTATGTCATGTAACAAGATGAAGATAAATAAATAAATAAATGAATTAATAAATAAATAAAATAAAGCAATGAAAACATAATAGAAAATATGGTCCAGGAAAATATGCAATCTTTTTTAACTAAGTTGTAAATAAAAATCTACGTGTAAAACATCATCTGTGAAGTAATCCATCTTAGCTAATTAATTCCAATTATTTTGAACTTTCATTCGTTGCATGTTCCTTTCGGAGAACATCTCCCTTTTAATATTTATTACAAAATAACGTGCTAAAATTTCTAAAGAACAATCAGATAAGCATTATGGTTTTAAATATGGTGAAGCTGAATCCAACGGTAGCCTGATTGAGAATGATTAGGCACATTCGGGTTGTTATGTACTGAATCAATTTAAGCACGACAGTGTTTTCCTGTAATTAGACACACTTTGGAACCACGCAACGCACTTCAAACTGATTGATTGCATTGATTTTGAGGTAATTATCCGATATAGCATTTTCATTTCAATGAATAACTCAAATACGCTTTCTGAGGTTTTCTAAAATTAAGAAACTGATCAAAGTAATTTCATGAATATATAATCTGTATATAGTGTTTTAATTTTTATTTATTTTGCAATGCAAGATTTTTAGCACATAGAAAACTATTAAAATGATATATAATTTTGTTAAAATAGTTCAATAATAATTTTCATTAAGCGGGTTAGGCATGTGAAATGTGAATTAAACATATAAATAAATAATTAGCGTAATGCAGTAGCATTTGGTATATATTTACAATAAAATTAACTGTACTTAACTAGAATTTCTACAAAATAAAAGAGGTAAGGTAAAGGTGGGTACGAAAATTATGACGGATGAATATTTAATTTGACTTTTTTCACACTCTTCCTTCAATAAATAAATAAATGAAACTTTATTCCAGTATGTGGGGAGGTACGTGCAGTATCACACATTCCATGTAAGAACAGGTACATATATTAAATTATCATTTAAAGAAAAGAGAGAAAAAAAATCATCACATAAAAGAAAAAAGAAAAAAAAGTTAATTATATAAAATATATATATATAACAGCCGCTTTAGCGAGCGGTGGCATATCGATTATGAGGGGTTAGTATCTTTCTCCAATGTACATCAATGCTGGATGCTGAAGTAAAGAAGGCTTCCAGGATAAGGATATTTTCGGAGCTGTATATCCTTTCCCTCATTCCTGCTACCCTGGATCTTATGAGTGCTGCAAAGTTGGGAACACGCCCCTCCGTGAACATATCGGAAATATCTGGGAAGGCCAAACATCGCACGAAAGGCGTTATTATATCGTATGCGAAGTCTTCTATGCTGCTCTTTTTATAGTTTGCCCAGAGTTCACATGTAAATAACATTGCACAGAAGGCAAGGATTAGCTTCCTTTTTATAGCGGTACACAGCGTGGTCGATTTTTTTCACTATTCATTTATTGCAATATACGGCACAGAAGTACTTTTACATAATAATATATAATAAGAAATTCAAAGAGTACAACAGTATAAAAATTACAAAATTGACATAATGAGTAGTGTAGATAGTTATTTAAAGTTAAAACAGTAATTTACAAAAAGGAGGTGTGAAGTATATAAGACAAAACATAATTTAGAAAAAGGAGATGTGAAATATATACAAGGTTAAACAAATAGGTAATTTACACTGAGAGCTCATCTTTGCCTGTCAACATCGTCGTCATCCATTAGGTTATTTGTGATTAGGTATTTATATTAGGCGATTAGGTTATGTGTCCTGGGTAATTTGTTCTTTCGGTCACCTTTAGGACCACACCGTTTAGCGTAACTGGATGAATACTTCTCGGGCCCTGACCAAACTTTATAACCAACTCCAACAACTGACTGAACGCGCCTGCTGGTTAGTTTCAAGATCGTAAAATATAGAGATGGCGATTTTTCTTCTGATCACTTGTTACAGGGTCTTCTCACTCTACATTTATCTGTCAGTTCTGAAAATATCATTGTGTACCCAAATCACCGGACTTTCAGAACATGTCAAATTTAACAATAGATTTGATAAGTTTACTTTGGTTCTTTGCGAATTCGAAGTAAAATCGGAAGTCTTTTTTCTCAAGCAGGTCTAAAACTCTATAACAATAAGAATTTGTATTCACCATTTAATCAATATCTGTTAAAAAAACTGCTCTATACATTGTGGAATTAAATTTATATTTTTATCTCGTTTGATAGCAATATAAAATTATTAGTTTAAGCATTATTTTTTACAGGGCTTAGGGCCTTTTGTATCAACTTGGATTACAGTTGGCGACGACAGTTTTAAATGTGAATCTCGTTTAAGGAAGGGCTTGGGCGCACAATGCGCGATTTTTGAAGTCTGTCTTGAAATCGTTTTTATTCAAATTTTCAACATTGTAGTGTCGAGATGTACAATATTAGTTAGGAAGATATTAGGTAAAATATTAGAATGCTACAATTTTTTCTGGCAATCGACTGATTGTACCTCATTTCCTTACAGGAAAAATTATTTACTTAGACCTCGAACAATACATTTTTTTCTGATGATATGGATAATGCCGCAAACCCAAATGAATTATGCCGTTGTTGAATACAAAATTTGTTTTCTACACTTTATCATACATCAAGTTTTTTTCATTTGAAGATGGATGAAATGGTGGGTAGGTGATAAATATGGAGTACCGTCTCTTGAATTATGGATGGATTATGCCGTTAATGATAATATAAAATCGAAAATTTTATAAAAACGATTTTGAGACGGATGTCTTTGTGGAAAATTTGCGCGCAAAACGCATGTGCACTGGCTAAAGCGAGATTCACAGTATAAACCTTCGTTGCTAACTCTAATCCAAGTTGATACAACCGGCCCTTAGAGGTAGTGTTGACGTATTTATTTGGTTATTTATTTCAAACTACTGCTACAACTACTTTTACACAAATCGTGACAGAAATCTCTATCAGTGTGCCATCCTACTCCGATGAAGGAAAATACACTATTTTTATCAAACAGTTATCTACGCACATTTTTTTTTGAGAATGTATTCTCATACTGTGTGTTTTAATATATATTTTTTTATAAAAATTAAAACAATATTATTTGTACTATATTTAAACACACAAAAGCCAAAAACTTCTAGGCAGGTACAAATTAAAACAACATAATGAATGTAAAATATTTCAATGAACCAAAGTCAGATCTCTTGGCAAGTAAATATTTACAATAGAAAAATAATAAATGTTATATTTTAAGCGCAATATTTAAAAGTAAAATTTTTTTATACATTAATAAAAAATGCCATAATGTAAACTCAAACATTTTTAACATTTTTATTTAAAACCCAAAACCTTTAAAAACTTTTTTAATGTTTAAAACCGCAACAATTTCGCAATAAAAATTACCTTAAGTTCAAAATGAAACGCGGTTGTAAAAGAAAATCTCATGAAATAATTGTGAATATTGTCAGTAAAAATATCAAATAAAAATATTAACGATTTATTCAGAGAATTTTTAATACGTGAAATTAAACTTTCGAACTTTCTTAATCTCGGGGCAATTTTCATAAAATTTCAAATTATCTGATGAAGTTAGATTGTTGGGTATTTTGAAGTTTCCTTTAAACCAGATTTAATCTCTGATGCCATGACGCCCGAGGCCCGCTACCACTCGCGTGTCGGATTTTTTGCTTCAAAGAATAAATTCACGCTGCTTAAAATTCACTAACTTAATCCACCACTATCTTTCTCAATTTTTGGAGGCAATAAAATCAAGAATAATCAATCGAAAATAATAAATATAATTTAACGAATTAACTTAGTTTATCACCATTTAATTTTTGGTAAAAACCAACCGGTTTCGGAAACAACGTTCCTTCGTCAGGGTATACTTAATACGAATTAAACTTTACAAAAATTATGAACAATCGTACCTCGGTGTCAAGTATCTAAATGGGACACCATAGTATTGGATAAAACCATTGTTTTCATAAAAATACAGGAGTGAATACTCTTCACATTGAAAGTAAAAGTAGACGTTTAAATAATTTAGAATCCCTAGAAATTAAGAAATGCATAAATATTAATGAATGTAATATGAATAACAAAAAAAAATCCAACTAACAGTCCTATCCAGTCCTATAACCTATTGAATATTTTCCCTTTTAACATATCACCTGTTTTTTTCGCACACTCCACCAAAATTAAGTGTGATAAACTAAGTAAAATTGTTTAATTATATTATGAATAACCACAAAGTAATAGCAAAATACAATATTATAAAATAATAAAGATTTTGAACCAACCGTAATTTTATGAGAATGTTAGGTATACGAGAATCTGATAGATAGGATAAATTTTAGATGCAAATTAAATTTGTAGTGTTGTTTGTAATTTTCAAATTTTAATTTTGGTAATCAAATCAAAAGTATTCGATACTCATCGATTGGTGCTAATTTTTTTTGAGATTACGTGTATTCGTAATATTTGAGGTGTATAATTTACTCAAATTATCACCAATATACACTGTACTTGATTTCAACATTACTCTTCATTTCCCTTTAGGATATTGATTGTAGATCAAAATTTTGAATTTATTGATCTTCAATAATGTCAAAGACTATGGGGAAATTTTAATTTAATTAATTTTATTTTAGAGTCATTTTTAAATCAAGTGCAGTGTATATTGATGATAATTTGAGTAAAGTACGCACCTCGGATATTACAAACACACGAAATCTCAAAAATATTTAGTCCCAATCGGTCGGCATCGAGTACTTTTTGGTGCTTACTTAGACAAATTTTATATCGAAAAACGATTTCAGATTAAAATCCATGTTTTTTCTAACGCAAACAACGCTATAAATTTGAAGAGAGTTAAAAAAGATACATTTGCGTCAGACATCATGACCGCTTTTTTAACCAACAAAACACAAAACCCATGTAAAGTATGCGTGGGTGTTTGTTAAGGGCGACATTTTAAATCAATATACTTGTTATTTTACTATAAACGTCTGAAAGAATTAAGAAAAATCTAGAAAGCATTGAAATACTCTGTGTCGGGAAGTAAAATTACTTGATTAAGAGATTTATAGACAATGAAAACCAGATAAAAACTAAATGAAAGGGGACAATGTTAAATCTTCCCGCTGAAACATCAACAATGAAAGGACTTCAAACCTGATTTGGATTTTCCTGATAGAAAAATTATCGATTAAATAAATCATTGAGTGAATGTCAACCAAAGTCAAATGTTTTACTTTAACTTTCTAGCAGTAGTAGTCTGTGATAGTAATGAAAATGACCATCATACATTTAAAATCGATCTCAAATATGCATATGTGTATTAAAATATAAATTAAAAAATAAAAATGAAAATTTCAAAGGTACTAAAAACACTCGATGGCTTTACTTTACTTTAATAACAGCCATTAACAATTTCTTCGGTTGTTATTTGCTAGCAAACATATATTATTAACTTTGAAATAAAATAAATATGAAGAAAACTCAGAAGACAACGTCAAAACTTCTTAACAACCGTTTTGAAAAAATACGTGTTATGTAAATAAAACTATTACTGTACATCAAAAGTAGTAATCCATAATCCAGGTGGTTTATTGGTTCGAGCCAGTGGGCATTCCTGTTAAATATTTATTTGCTAATAAAAAGAAATCCGAGAAATTAAAACTCCAACCATCTACGGACTTAATATTTTTAAGATTTTAGATGTCTGGGATATACATGTTAGAATTTGTAATGCATTTCAGATATAAAATATAATTGATTTATTTATTATCTGTGTGATTATGTTATAAGAATGTTAAAATGGCTACGATTATTTTATTACACTTCCGCATTATAACAATAAATGAGGTTAAACATGTAAGTTATAAAAAAACTAACCCATAAAGCCCAAATTTTTATTATAATCCCTTTCTCATTAAATCAAGTTTCGAGCCTACTGCACGCGTCGGGGTCATTACTCATTTGTAATGATTCCAATTTGAAAAAAAACATTAAAATTTCGAAAAATCCAAAATTATACTATAATTATTACATTTATTTAAAATAATATTTTGTTTAAACGAAAAAATGTTAGATCATTTTTATCGTCGCCACAAGTCTGCCTGCAGAGTTTCAGCTCGATTGGATCAAGGAAAAAGGGTTAAAAATCGATCCAAAGTTTTTCCGGCAGACAATAAACCGCAGACGCTACGAGTTAAAAGAAAGGGAGTTAAAAGGTATGTTGGTACGCAGTTGAATTCGAATGCTGCGTTCATATTTATTAATGTTTTGAAAAAAAAATCGCGTATTAATAAATTCAAATAAAAGTTTTCGATACCGATTCAAGATATTGATTGCGGCAGTATCCGTTGCTTAGTAACGTATTGTTCCAAGAATATTTCTGCTTAGCCTATTAAAGCAATTTAGCATTGCTGGTAATTAGCGTATTTAAATAATGCACATTTTTATTATATTTAAAGAATATTTTTTCATTAAAGAGTTAAAGTTATTATTACAGTCGTTGGACATACTTAAGCTTTAAATAAAACGATAGAATGAGGGCAGACCTACCGTTTTATAAACAAAAGCTCATTTGTCAGTCCTACTCATTCGCCGCCAGGTTGGCATTTTTAATGCACGGCTGCCAGCCAAAATTTTGCCCTATTGTCCCATCAGTTTACTTCTTTCTTATTTAAAAAATTATATACATAAACCACCAAGATATTTAAATATGGTAAACATTAACACGATGTATAAGTATATACAAAATATAGAGTATTTAATAATACAATATAAAATTACAAATATACACAGGATTATGTAGGTAAAGAGCAAACAGGCTGGGGCATTTGAGGGTATAGGAAAAAACGTTTTCCTGCGAACCATATATTTCACCGAGAAGCAAATCTCGACGTTTCGCTGAAGTCTTATCCAACGTCATCAGAAGAGCATCCTATCACGACGCAATGTGTAGGCCGAACTCGTACAGTTTTGTCTAGATTATTTGATAGAACTATTTGATTCTTAAAATGCGTCATATATGACAATGTATTGTGGCCCACAAAATCACGTGAAAATTGTCACTGTGGCTGCCGGAGGAATTAATAAAAACGTTGGGATTTGATACAGGATTTATTGATTACCGATTAATTAATTATTCAAACGTACAAAGTCGCTTATCACTATTAAATGTAACGTTATTCCTTAAATTAAACTATTTCACAAATTTATCACTCGTGAGTAGACACTTTATATTTGCTTTAACAGTTTATTCACATTTCACTAGAATATTTCATCAATTTCCGCACTTATTAATTTCGCTTCGGTTTATTTCGCTACGTAAGAACTTTCTAGAATCTAGAATCGTCTCCCGCGTTTTTGAGAAGTTCCTCCCGCGTTTTCCAGACTTTTGGAGATGTTCCTCGTAAGCCGTAGATTATGCTAGGCTGTTCTGGAATCTTCGTTAGTATCGTGATCATTTCAAACAACTCGCAAACAATCGCGCACTCATGTCACTTGACATGAGTGCGCGAATCGTTTAAGCCTCGTTACAATATGTTATTTAAAGTCATTCCGTTTCCGTAATTTCAAGTTTCTCACTAAATTTTTAGCATATTACAATGGACATAAAATCGTTTTTTGTTTTATAGATTTTGTAGAGAAGGGTCGTAGCCACGAAGTAGCCAGTAGAGCCTCCCGCAACGCCTAACGATAAGCTATCAGGGATGACTGCCTGTTCTGTCCTGCTAGCAAACAAATATTTTTTTCGAGCTACAGAGGTCGTATTTAAATTTCTATTTAAAATACACACTCCATTTAATACACACTCCATTTAATGTTTATACAATATTATAATTATTTTAAAAGCTTTTAGAGGGTATTTATTACAATACTTAAGAACATAATTTTGTATTTTTGTTTAACTGCATAAAATTTCCACTAAAAACGCATTATTATCTTATAATTGTGACCTTAAGTCAAAACGTGACATCTCCATTTTCATAGTTTTGAGATAATCGTTAAGAAGATGGCCAAATAAATTATTATTATTTAATTTAATATAAGGTACAAACACAAATCTTACATTTACATATTAAATTGACATTTTTTAAAATACTTTGTTAGTCATGTAGACCTTATCAGTGCAGAGAAGCTCTTGAGTCTGGTAACGGATCCTCAGTTCTTATTTTGTAACAGGTACATATGTAAGTTATTTAATAATACGACAGTAAAAGGTAATTTGATGATGATAATATTGAAATATTTTGAAAAAAGCTACAAGTTTAAACGATTTATGACTTTAGGGAGGTTTTAATTTTTTAAATTTTTTTAATATCACGATTTATTATTTTCCCAAGTTTTTGAACATACATCTTTTTGCATAAGCATATAAACAAATATTATGTATGTACAATAGTAAAATCTAAAATTAGATATTTTTGTATTATTGATGGTTTGGGTGTTTACATTATAGAGACTCATAATGATTGTTTATTAAAAGTATTTAATTATATTTACTATGTTAACGCTACCCGAGTTTTATAATACTATTAAAAAATAAATAAACGATACGTCGGTGTTTGTTTTTTTCAATTTCTACTTGAGAGAGAGTGAGACAACTCGACAATGCGAAATGAGACAGACATTACGGCTATCCATCAAACGTCAAAATGAAATATCATTATTATTATTATTATTATTATATTTAGTAAATAAAAAGCAAGCAGTGATAAACTTCATAAATAATAATAAAATTAGGATAATAAAATATAATATATCTGTATAAAGATTATCCCTGCGCAGTTCTACCTCGCCCCTACCCATGAAATTCAAAATGTAATAAGGTAATAAGCAACCCATCAATGCTATCTATCACCATTACGTTGGCCTCGTCCGCATTCATACGCCCTTTCCTATATGCTCATCGATCAATAAGACTTCTATTGATGCCATTTATCACTGCACTGATCACACCAAGTTTCTCCTGAACATTTTTCATTTTTCGCTCGCGTCATGTACGTAGGTTACATTCTTTCTTTTTTTATGATATTTGAAATAGATGACACTTATTAATAGTTGTAACAATCAAATGATTTACGTGATATATCTTTAAAAGATCTGAACTGCTCGTGTTTAGAGAGGGAGTTCGCTTACAGTGTAATATAATCAAAGTTATGTGCCTAATTCAATCTATAACAGATGTTTAAAGCCCAAATGAAATATTTAATTGAAATAAATTAATAGAAGTACTGTAAAAACATATGTTAAGTAATAATGGAATGTACAGTTACAAATACACAAATTTAATTAAATAATGAATTAAAATAAATAAAATATATTATTAATTGGTATTAATTTTAATCAAACAACTTTGTATTAAACACTTAACTAGTAATTCTACGTCTACCGGTTTTGATACCGCCGTATCTTCATTAGGATGGACGCAACTAACTGAGATGTCTCAATAACAATAAGTTTTACGAATTCGCGAACCGTCTTTTGGAAACAGGCCACACTTTTAAAAATGAAAACTTTATCGAGATTCTACACGTAAATAATAGGGGCCTTAGATTCAATAACTTAGAAATACTAGAAATAAAAAAATGCCTGAACACTAAAGCCAATACAATTAACAACCAGATAAATTTTATGAATAGCCCGTTACTTGACATATTCCCCATTTCGGCCACTTCTCAATTACCCCCACCAAAGTTGATCCCACGCCCCCCATTCAAAAATTGATTTGTTTGCTAGAATAGATAATGGATAGTTAATTTGCGTCCATCCTGATGAAGATACGGTGGTATCGAAACCAGTAGACGTACAGTTACTAGTTAAGTGGTTAATGCAAATTTGTTTAATTAAAATTTATAATTATGTCCAACCACAAAGTTAACGCTATAAACATTGAAAATATACATAAAATATAAATATACATAAATATAAATATACATAATATACATAATAAATATACATATGTTTAAATGTATGTTAGGTTCTTTCTATATATTCTTTTAATTCACTTTTGAACGATTATAAATTATGGATCTTTTTTTAACATTATACCTAAGGTTGTTAAATAAAATATTTTATTCCTACAAAATAATAGTAGGTTTTCGCTGTACCTGTATTATATTCATGAGTATTTAAATTAAAGAGTGATCGTGTATTTCTAGAATTATGTGTGCCTTTTTTATGTTGAATTTTTTTTAACGTGATCTCACGTAGGCACTTAAACCTGGGATCCTTCATTATTTCTGTCATCTTTGCCTTAATGTGCAATCTTTTTAAAATAATATTTCAGCGGAGTGACTAAAACCATCTAGATTAAATAAAAATACGTCTATATCTACTCGATGAATTTAAACAGGTGTGTATTGTATGAGCATATTAGGCATACAGAACAATACTGTGCACATAAACGTATAGAGCGTACGGCCGGGTATTGCCTTGAAATTGATTTTAAATTCAATTTTAGAACAAACATATAATAATTACAGATATCGGTAATATAAAATTTACTGCTCAGTTTATAATCCTTGAATATGAATTCCTCTCAATAAATTTCCCAACTTATGATCTTAGGTAGGTATGTTTAACTATTTCTTTTTGATTTGAATACACATTAATCATATTATATTTGTCGTGTGGCTTCAAAACAAGAAGGTTTTATCTGACATTTTTGTAAAAAAAAAAATTTTGTTCTGAAATTCTGACGGAATAATTTTGTCAAAAAATCGTTTCAAAATATCTTGTATTTTAGTATTATATTAATCATATAAACATAAAAAACATTATTACTAAGTAAAATTATTAATATTTAAGCAGCACTTGCGTATATTAATTTTAGGGCTACAACTATGTTTCTAATAAAAAAAAGAATTTATATTTTTGTCAGGAGTAGGTTTATCCATTATTCTTAATTATATAGCGCCATTTTTCTTAAAATTTAGCCTCAAGAATACTGAAACAAGCTCGCACCAAAGAAATATTTTACTTTGACACTAAATATCTTAATTTAATTTTAATTCAGAGATCAAAGGAACAATAAAGATTTAATTATTATTTTATTCTATTTTTTGCGTTTTATGAGACATTTTGTTGGTTTTGTGGTTGGGACACTCGCTTCGTGATCCAAAGTTCGCGGGTTCGAACCTCACTCCAGAGTAGCAAGTTAGTCCTATTTATATATAGCACAAGTTTAGCTTAGTTTGAAAATAATAAGAATATTGGTGTTCGCATTTCTATTTCTACTAAATATACACAGTTTACTGAATATATGTATAATTTATTGTTATTGGTTTTAATAAATAGGTCTAGAAAATTTACACTATCGTGATTGTCCACAAATATTCAAAACCCGCATTTTATAGTTACAACAAAATCGGTAAAATCCTTTTAAATTCAAAAACCAAAAGCATTTCATTAAAAATAATGGGATATACGAAATAACTTGTGGAGATTTTGATAGTTAATACATTGGCTAAACCACAAGAAACAAAAATAGATGAATAAAGGAAAATCGCTGCACTGTTAAAGTAACAACAATTTCTTAGAATTCGCCAACCATGTAATTAATACCAATCATTCTTTACATAATCACAGACCAAAACTACTCGACTCGGTTCCTCATAAACGATTTATAATGAACAATTTGGAAACCATCGAATTCCAAAAGACTTTGAATTGTGATAAAACACTCATAAAAAACATCACATTCCTTCAAAAGCCTCCTCTTCTCAGCCTCTTTCTCTTGAAGACCACACAAAAAATCACTCCCACTGTTCCGCGACACGTTACGCTACTCAAATAAGATAACATAATTTCTATAGATTATATCTGATGATGAGAGGAACTGCTCCTCTCGAAACTATTGTAGTATTAAATTTAACTCAACGTGTGTGAATTACAAACTTCAATTTAGTTTAATTTAAAAATAAATGAGCATCTCAAATTTCATGATGAGTATTTTGGTTGTTGTGTCTAAGAAAATCATCACAAATAAATTATTGGTATCGTGTGTGCTAGGGGATGCGATATTTGTCAAAAGAATCACCATAAATAAAGAATTGATATTATATGTGCTAGTTTTTTAACTGTAACTGGTTGCGGATATTTTATACGAACCGTATGTTTTTCTGAGAAACGATTCTCGACGTTTCGTCGAATTCTTATTCAGCGTCCTCAGGAGAACGACCTTTACCTGCGTAGGTAGAAGGCGAACTGATTACTGCTTTCGAGAGCGTAAATTATATGCACTTTGTTGTGGAGTTTTCACTTCTTCTACAATAGAGGTCGCCAGTGTGCAAAATGTACTAGTTACGTCGGCGGACTCTACTGCGACGTCTCTCAAGGGTTTATTCCGATTTCGTAAGAACAAGGTGCCAAATACTTGATAGTTTGTAACGGTCATCTCTATTGAAATTGGGATGTTCGAATATTTCAATGGACTCCGTCACTAATCTGGGTATAAGAATTCAACGAAACGTCGAGAAACATACGAAAAATCGGAAAAACATACGGTTCGTATAAAATATCCGCAACCAGTTACAGTTAAATATGTCTAACGACCGTAATGACAACGTTAACTCTTTAATGTGCTAGTTTTATTGTGATAATGGTACGATGAGATTTTAATTATGCGTTCATGTGCATATCTAGTAAACCAACACATACACTGGACGGGCGTTCGGAGTAGTACATCCGCAGAACGACCTTTTTCCGGACTTTTTTCCGGAGAACAGGTTTTCCGGAATACTCCCGAAGTGATCTCTAAAAACCCCTGGATAACTCTGATTTTATCTTAAAATAACTCCGGGATGATCTCGAGATGGCTTTTTTCGCCCCCGACTTTCACAATAATAATTGAAGTAATTTATTACTCATAAAAAGTATAGTTTTTATGTATAATATTTAAATTAAAACAGATTCACGTTTATATAAAATATTTATAAAATCTAAACTCAGTAAAAATATGACAAAGGATAATCATTAAAGTAATACTGAAAAAAAAATCTACCTTTTCAACAAAAGATCTCTTCAAATTGTTTCCAGTACCAAACGTAGATGATGTTTTCAATCAAGTTTCCATATTGAAAATATGCAAAGAAAAAAAACCTTACAGAAAACCAGGAATATTTCAAGCTCATGAGAAATGGAAACCAATTTATAATGCCTAAATGTAAAACAACCCAAATGCAGAACTATATTTATAAAGCCATCAACTACTACAACTTACCTATCAAAATACGCTGCATCAGTAACCTCTCAGAGCAAAACAAAAAAATTAAAATTTTCCTAAAATCAAACATAAATTCATAAATCATTTAAACCCATAGCTTTTTTCAAAATACTTCAATACTTCATTATCAATTTACCTTTCTTACCGAATTAGTAAATAACTCGCATGTGTACCTATATATTATAATAAGAAATAAGAACTGAGGCTCCCTCATCAGGCTCAAGAGCTCCTCCTCACTGATGAGGTCGACATGACTATAAGGTATTTTAAAAAAAATGTTAATTTGATATGTAAATATATAAGAACTGTATTTGTACCATATATTAAATAAATTTATAAAAAAAATTACATTGCATATTTTTTTAGAAAAAGTTTGATTTATTCAAAATAATTTATTATTATTATAGTTATATCAGTTTTTAAACGGGGAAAATCACGGGGAGATAACGGGGAAAATTTGACCGAAAGTTTTCAAGTAGGTAATCCTGGTATATAAATTTGTTTTAATAGGGAAATAAAATAATCGCAATAATTAAACGCATCGTGTGTCGGGCACTTATTGGGTTAATAGATTAAAGATCCAAAATTTGTTCACGATACCCGAAAATGTCATTCGATGTAATTTTGTTCTTTGGGTTTAATTATGTTGAGTTAACTGGGATCCGGTCCAGGTAAGTACTTACCAGAAGTACATCTAAGTGAAGCTGTATAGAAACCAATAAGATATCAATGATGACCTAGCATACACTTAAAATAGCTTACAGCTCATTGGTTGGCCCAATTATTGCTAAATTTAGATCTGTAAATGATAGAAAGATTATTTCTACATTCAAGTGTGTTTTTTACATTTACCACATTTTACGGATAACTGATACAGAAAGCCTTTGGTGGATTATGAGTAAAGTGTTTGGAGAGGATTCTCACACATCCAAAGATATCCCCCTTGTATTGACATGTGGCCTGTATTGTGTGAGTGTCGCGTATGTAGTATGTGAGCAGATGCAGGGCGCAAATAATACTCACGGCTTACTGTGGTTGTTTATTGTAACAATTTACAGATGGTTTTGCGTACGGAAGTACCTCTTGCGTGTACTACGGCGGCCGGCAACAGAGTGGTTGGTTCGTGTGATGATCGGAACCGGGTTAGCCGTATCAAGCCCTGATTGAGGGATTGTAGGCTCGATGCATGCGGCTATACTCGCGACAGATCTCGACCACCTATATTTTAATTGAATGCCTCTATCCATAGCTGAAGCGCAGATAATCCCAATCATTTTTAAACGATAAAACGTGTGCGTTCGAACGAAAATTAAGGTCGATAAAATTTTTGATAGTTCTTCTTTGAACACAAAAGATATTTTAGTTAAAGTCACACAAAACCTCCCATGAGAATAAAGGAGGTTGTGCAATTGAATGAGTCCCTTGGACTTGGCTTAAAGCAGAACGTTTTAATTTATGGGGCGGAATGAAAGCGAGAAATAATTTATTAGCTAGAATTAAACCGGAAAATAGTAACCACGCTTCCCAAAACATCTCAAATATTTGGCATAATTTACAATTCTGCAAATTTTTCATAAGGGCGTACTTTAAACACAAAATTAAATAAACTCATTTACGCAATTTTTCCGAATTGTATTTATTTTTATATTTCAGACTATATAGAATAAAAAGCGTGTCGATTAATGTTTTATCATGTTAGCTCAATCTATCTTCATTTAATACGCAAAATAAAAAATATATTTAGCTATACTTCCAAGGATATATTTACCACCGTGTTCTTATCTCTATCTGGGCATGTCTCACGCACCACGTGCACCAATTGGTGCAATTGTAACAGTGTGTGCATCCTAACCATTCACGGATTGTAATATAAGTATGTATATACCTATATTTGACAGTTTAAAATATATTTAACGAAAGATATTTTTAGGATATCGAAAAAAAAGTTGTTAATGCAATTGAGAGCAGTTTGAAAACGAATAATATTTTTTTGAAAATAATAAAAATTTGTAACAAGCAAAATTCAAATTTTATCTAAAAAATCGTAAGCTACTTCATCACATATTATTTATTGATTTGGTACTAACTTTATGAAATGACACGATAATTTAAATATAAATAAAATACTTTTACCAGACCACTTTTGTGTTTAAGTTATACACTGGTTTCGAGAAGAAGAAGTTAGTTTTTATTAATAAAAACACCTTTATTGATATAAAGGTGTTATTATTGAAAAATGACTTAAAAATAAAAATTCCAAAGTATGAAATGGGTCAATAAATGACGTAATTATAAAACAGAATGCCGTCGGCAACTGCGTCATTTATTGGCGCATTTCATAATTTGGAATTTTTATTTTTAAATAATAATTAAGATGTTTTTATTAAAAAACTAACTTTTATTAAGTGAGTAATGACTCAAAATACGGGAATAAATAGAATATACTGTTTAAAATCATCCCTATATATAAATATAAGGGGTTTTAAAATCAACAAAAATTAAAATTTCTTGAAAATTTAAAACATTATAACTTTATTAATACCGAATTTTTCTTAATTTCCATATTACGGATGCTAGATAATTAAGTATACTTTATACGTATAAAAAAATAAATTATACGTGCATATAAATATTCATTAAAATTTAGCGGAGACTAGGACACTAGAAACGATTTTTGGCCGTGGCCTGTAGATTAATGCTTATATTTTATTATTTATTGTAAAAAATGTTCATTTAATTACTTTTTTATAATAATAAAGGTAACAAAACTAGCGGTACATAATAAAGTTCTGGTACCGACACTAATGTATGGAAGTGAAGCCTGGAGCTGGCAGAGGAGGAACGAAAGTAGATTGAATGCAGTCGAGATGAGGACGTATGTGTGGTAAATCCATGTATGATGGAGTAAAGAATGAAGATATTACGAATGAATGTAAAGTTGATAGTAGAATAATACATAAAATAAAAATAGGGTCGTTCAGGTGGTTTGGGCATGATGAGAGAATGAATGAGGAAAGAATGGTAAGAAAGATATATGATGCAAATGTTGACGGCGCCAGAAAGAGAAGACGACCACGGAAGACGTGGCATGACCAGATTAACCAGATACTGGAAGATGGTCCTGAGAGAAGCCTTAACAACCGTCGAGTTTGCATGCGAAGATGTATGAATGTAGACGAAGCGAAGTTGTATGTCAGGACGAAGAGTATTGCGCTCTATCCTCTTTGCCTACCCCCACGGGGAAACGGCGTGATGGTAAGTTAATTAGTTAGTTATAAAGGTTTAAATTAAATTATTGCCCTAAAAAAATTGCAGTCTAGAGTATATATTCTGATATAAATGAATAATAAAACCGTAAAAAAAAAACGCCAAAATATGCATTTGCAGTGAATGTGCCCGCCTTGTGACAGCTGTTTCGGCTTGTGAGGCCATTATCAAGCAGTGGATATATTTAAAAATAAAATAAACATGGAGTTATAAATAAGTAATGTTAGAGTTAATTTTTAAATATTACTATTATTTATCTATTCAAGTTCAATCATAAAATTAACACTGAACCTGTCAAATAATTATTTCCAAAAAACTTCCCACTCAAAATCACTATAGCATAAAAAGTAATTACTTTCAATAGTACCTACCTATTTATTCCATTGATAAATGTTCTATATGAAGAAACATCATTTTTGATGACATTAAACTGTTACGTATTACGCCACGTACCGAGTTATATTTTAGCGAACATTTTAGCCGTTTTTCTTTCAATTTTAAAAAGGCAACCCCGTATCACTACTTCCGGTATCGCTTCAGGGTTGTAATTAGCACTCAGCGTATTAATCAATATTATGTTAGGTACGCCGCGTTTGGACCGATTTCACTCGCGATTGTGCTCTCCCTAGCTATAGCTGATTCAGGAATAACCCAGCTGGTGAAATTAAATGAGGGGTATAAAAGCAAAGGCAGCAACATCCCACTGAGATATTTCTATACACATAAATACAAAAAATCTTTTACTACTCCAGGAAATTTCTCTAGAATCTATTAAAACTTGCATCTTATTGCAAACAAGTTTTTCAAAATAATTACCACCTCGGTTTTCCTTTAATAAACGTGTTTACATATTTTGAAAGTTTTAAATACAGATATTTCTGTGTTTGTTACCAAATAGTGGACATTGTTGTTTTTACTATTTTCATTTAGATATTGCAGTCATTGCTAGGATGTTTTATCACTTTAGTATAAAGTGGTCATTTTTCATGTGACAAAACCTTGAAGGTTAATTGGTTAAAGAAAATATTACTGCCATTCTTTTTAAAACTACAAGGAAATTGCTGTCCTAGCATTTAATAGTGATTTTTTCTTTCTTAAAACATAGTTACTTTTAGAAACAGCTACTTTTAGAAACACGATTTTGGAATAGACAGATTTAGATAGCTAAATTTCCTATACAATCTCGAATTCAGTACTTTCTAAATTAGTTATCCTCGGTGACTGAATTCAGAACATTTTACTTTATTTTTTGGGTATTGCTGCCTTTGCTAATAGCCCTCATATAATATGTGCGTAGAATCGGTGACACACGAGACCGCCCGCGCGGCGGGAAGGGGGTGGTAAGAAGTGGAGCGGATGTAACAGATTGTACTATTTCGACACAGCTTAGGATGACATATTATGGCGTATTATGTGTCTTAATAAATTGTCGCTTTATTTTCACTCGGAATAAAGGGCTGTCTGCCACTGTAAGGGAAACACGGATGTTATTTATATGAGTGATGAGATATCCTCCAACTGCTAACTTTTAAATCACAATCACCCTCCACAATTATAAAAGAAAAATAAGTTTCCAGAAGGGACAGAATCAAAAATACTCAAATATTATAATGTCTCGAAGTACAACCCTTATTGACGTTTATCGAGAAATTACAGTTACAGTGGCTGCGACGTATCTTGCGGATGCCGGTAGGTAGACTGCCAAAGCGGATACTCCAGGTAAGACCAGAAGGCAGAAAACCAAGGGGCCACCCTAGGAGGAGCTGGTGGTAACAGTTGGAGGACTGCTGGGAAGCGAGGATGTAACTAAATTGGGCTGACGCGGAGAGCGAAGCGCAAGACAGGAAAAGTTTGAACCTTTGATGCGGTACAGGGACCCCGACCCAATAGGATAAGGGGTAGAATAAGAAGAAGAATTATAAAAGAACACAATTGATATTTCACGGATTATCGGCTTATTCCAATACTAGCAATGTCCAATCAATGTACTTTTTTCTCGTATCTACGTCGATTGATGGCGCCGCGTAACGTGGAAGAAAGGGTTGGAGGTATGGAGAGTGTTGTTAATAGTACGGAATCACGTCACGACAGCAATCTACATGGAATGCAGAACCTCTGAGTACGTTGGAAGTGTGAATATCAGAAAAGTGCAGTCCGTAGATTCCGTAGTCCGTACAGTCCGTAAATAAGATGTGTACATCTAAAATATAATAAAAATCCATTAAAATTAAATAAACATAATTTTGATAAATAAGGATGTCATTACAATATTAATAGTCTCCTCCCTCAGCCACTACCGTTCCAATGCTGGACAAAGGCCTTTTCTAAAATCTTCCGATGTTTTCTATCTTGGGCTATTTGTTGCCATCTTTGAACTACAAATTGGACAATGTCATTTGTTCACCTTTTTTTAGGTCTCCCTACTCTTCTTTTATTGTTCCAGGGTCTCCATTTTGGTGACTATCTGCCACTGTCCTGTCTTGTTACGTGTCCTATCCACTGCCATTTAAGCTTTTTTATTCATTCTGCAACATTTATTTGGCGTCTTATCTCCTCATTTGTCTTTCCATTGCTCGCTGAAAACGCACTCTGTAACAGTAATTTAAATTAATTTTCTGGTAATCTTGAGACACATATCTAACGTATGGACCACACACATCGCTGGTATTAGATCTGTATAGAATTTCGCCAAGTCTGCCTGTTTTTATACAGACAATATAGTCAAAAGTGTACAATCTTGTATGTTGTTTCCGTCAGAGCACATACATTATTTCTACCATTTCACTTCATGAAACTGGAATGAATCATAATCATGAAATAATAGTAGGCAAGGGACCCAAATACTGGATGATACCTCAAAACTGCATACTAGCATATTTCAGTTAGTCAAAATAATTTTTTTTAATGGCTAAGCTAAGCAAAGCCTAATAAAGTATTGCAAACGATTGCCACGTGGCTTGCGGACTCTGCCACATATGTGCGTGGTTCAACACTAGATGTCGAAAAGTGATTGGCTATCAAACTAATATTTTAAACATTAACTGCAAACATAAGTTTTACAAGATTTTTGTCTTTATTGGTTTTCCATACGTTATTGTGTATGGTTTTTCAAGATGTATTGATTTTTTTTTAAGAGATTCTCTCTGACAATATTTGTCGTTGACCATTGATACTTTGTGTCTAAAAATAAGAGTGTATTTATAGATAGACACAACATTACGTGTGGAACTAAATAATTAAGATAAATAGATAAATATAAATAAAAAATATATACAAGTACATATAGGTTTAACTAGATACCAATGCTGGTTACCAAAATTACGGTAAAATTTTATCTCCATACAATTTTCAATTTCATTTTTTAGATAGATTTAATAAATAAATTTATTTTTGATTTATCTGCAAATGCACTGCTAACTGCTACAAATTATGTGAAGCTACAGTATTTTTTCTTCTTTCATTTCAACTTGGCCACAATTTTTTCAATATTTTTTTAAATTGAGTCTAAATATTTCATTTGAAGTCTGTATCACAGAATATTCATAAAAAAGATTATGCAAAATGTTATTTTTCAGATCTTTAATTTTTTACTCAATTTATCCAGCATCTGGGCCACAATGTCTATGAAGAATATTTTATAAAATGAACAAAAACAAAAATTACAATCGACATGATTATTAAAAAAAATAGTTCTTTCTTAACTTCGTATAAAGTTCCGAATCCTTTTATTAAATAACAAAATAGAAGTTAAGTATTTTATCTACTTTTTATGTATCCTACTTTGCTCAATTTATCTCTCTCACAAAATCAATGCGTTCTGTAAAAAAGCTTATTTTTATATAAAATACATGTATCTTAAATCTCCGGTAATATATTCCTCTCCGTAGAAAACGGCCTTTCATTGTAGAGAATGACAACTTCAAGACTTATTGCCAACATTTTTCCGAAAAATCCGACAATAAATTATAAAAAAAGAAACAACTTGTATCTTGAAAAATGTTTGAAATGACAAACAGCACTTCTCCTCTCCAAAGGAAAATAATTTTAATTCCAAATAGTGAAGTTGAGTTCTCCTACAGATTACACATACATAACAAAATTGTTGGACAATAATATTTATGACACTAAGTATCTATCGTTTATACGACATAGATATGAATGAGTTTTTTGCGGTGTTTTTCGACCAAATAAAAAAAAGACATGTTTAAAATTCACAGTTTATAATGGTCGACATTTTTTGTTATGTTTATAAATGAAAATCTCTTAAAAATATTAATTAAAATTACCAAAATTTAAGATACTTCTTCTTAAATGAAAATGCTGGAATTAAGAGAAACAACGCTGGATATGGCAGACAATAAAGCCTGGGACAAGCAGTTGACGTGGTGCATGGGTAGGAACGGAATGACTGATGAGGGTAACGTTATTAATTTCATCATACATTCTCTTTTTCATGTTTTAGTGTGAGAATTTTAAGTAGGTGTCGACACACATTTTTCAAAAATATCATTATTAGGTGGACATTAATAACATTATTTAATTTTCATAATTGCGAAACCTCCCGATGCTTTAAATAATGCGTTTATTCTATCAAAACATGCCTCAACAAAGACCAAATCCAAAAAATACATTAAAAAAAAAATTCCATATTCTCATGTGGAAGACAAAAATTTGATACGGTACCAAGATTCATCATGTTTCTTGGGTCTCAGATAATATACAGGAATAAAAATGCAGAAGAGATAGCATGGGGAGCGCAAATAGCTTCTTATGCTACTCTACATTTATTAAAAAAAAATCGAAAAATTTTTTCAAAACAAAAAAAAAATAGTATATAGAAGTTACGGACATTACATGAAGTTACGGGGACATACAGAGTCAGACAGATGGAAAGATGTATGGACAGACAGACAACGAAATTATTATCATCAGACTTGTGCTTGAGCAAGCACCGGACTACTTTGAAAGGAAAATTTTGAGGCAAATCTTTGACACAATAGACACGTTATATACAATGAACGTTGGCGCAGATTCTATACCAATGAGTTCTATACTTTGTACAATTTCATGCATTTTGTGAACTAAGCGTCATAAAATTTATAAAATCGGGAAGAATTCGGGGGCTTGTTTGAGTGAAAGAATGAATTAACAACAATCACCAAACTCTCTTCTGAATTCACGACCAATAGGGCGAAGAAGACTAATTAAGATAGAGTAATAATGTTCTCAAAGACATATCTGCCTTGGAGATGCAGAACTGGAGAGAGCTGGCACAAGACCGAGATGAGTGGAGGGAGACTCTTGAGGCCAAGATTCACAGGAATTTGTGGGGCGAACAGTAATAATGATGTATTTTATAGATAACTAGCTGTGCCCGCGCGGCTTCGCACGCGTAGATTTTTAGTACACTGTTTGGATCGTCATACAACTTTCGCGAACCTTCTAGAACATTCTCCTTCCAGAACTTTCAAGAAATTCGAATTTACAGGAACCTTCTAGACACACCGACACATTCCGCCACTCAGTTTAGAACCTTATAGAACTTTCGGGAATTTTCTAGAACCTCCCTCTTCCAGAACTTTCTAGAGAAGGTTTTTCCGGAACCTTCTAGACTCACCGACACAGTCAGCGCGCCTATTTTGAAACAATCTGACGCATTTGTGGCCTTCCCATAACAATACAATGTGCTAGAAAGCACATTTTCGTCACCCACTCCCACCCACGCACAGCCACCTCCAACAAACTCGCACATTTTCGATGTGACACCAAGGGCTATCCACCACCATAACTACCGGTGGGTGGATGTAGCTGGTTGTGGAGAAAACTTGGCGGGTAGGGAAACACGGGTTTCTTTATATATATATTTATTGATATTGATTAATTGACTATGACAAAAATCTATTCATGTGGTACATTATATTCGGAAAATGACAACTTTTTATAACGATTAATAATACTTTTCGCCTTCTAAAATACCAACCAATACTTGCAGAAGGTATCTAAGATCCTTTCACGAATTGAAAAAAATATTCTAAAATAGGGATTTTCAAGAAGTGTTCAGTAAAATATATGTAAAATGTAATAAACAGTAAAATGTTCAGAATATTTAATGCTCAGAAAAAAGCTTCAATACGCTCGGAATTGAAAAGGTCTCAATACTTGGCAACAAATATCCCAAATGGACTATAACACCGCATTACCATGTATTCTGGTGATGTTTTTTATTTGATATTCTAAACGCAAAAATAAATATTGTACTATGAGAAGTATGAATATGATTGTACTGTAGAATGTTAAAATGTATTTACTCTACTCATATGTAGACCTATTTTCATTTAAGAAAGACAATCGAATTAGTATGTGTGTTGAATTAATAAATCTGGGTCCCCGACCCTAGTAGAAAAAGAGGATGAAGTTTATGAAGATGATAATATAAAGATTAACCATATTAAAATTTTTGAAGAAAGCAAACACTTGGTGGTGAGACATTATAATTAAATAAATAAAACTAACTTAGTTAAACAAAACTTATATTTATTTTCAAATCCAACCAGGTTTCGATACGACCGTAGCTTCTTCAGGGAGAATCATACCCAGTGTGAAAGGTTAAAGGACGGAGTGCCAATAGTGGGAGTAGGGAGTGGTATTTCGCAGGGAATATTACTATGAAGAAGAAACATATTTAAAAATGGACTAAAAGATAAATTTACTTGATTATTAATGATTTTATGATTCATATTGATGGGTTTTCTTATCTCTAATGCCTTCAAATCATCTCGTCTATTACCTATTACGTTTTTATGAATAATACTACATAAAAACGGAATAGTTAATTTAATTTACTAGATAATTTAGAGGCATTAAAAATATAAAAATCGTAAAATCATTAATAATCAAGTAAATTTATCTTTTAGTCCACTTTTAAATATTTTCCCTCTAGTAATATAGTAATATTCCCTGCAAAATCCCACCCCCTATCCCCACTACTGGCACTCCGTCCTTTCACCTTCCACACTAGTATAGTTGCCGGCAAACTTCTTGAACATTTTTGGCGAAGTGGGGGGAATGCGCAGAAGACAAATTTGGGTCTCGTTGGTGGAATGGTACATGCGCAAACTTCCCCCCATTACGCCGAAAAATTTGAAGATGTTTGCCGGCTGTATTTAAGCTTATATGTTTTAATGTTTAGGCAGTTAAGATTCTCCCTGAAGAAGCTACGGTTGTAGCGAAACCTGGTTGGATTTTAAAGTGGTGTTTAACTAACTTAGATTTATTAATTTAATTAACTACATTGTTTTTGGAATGTTCTCGTCACCGAATGCCCCACACACATACCTACAATAATTAGAGGTCCGCCAATTCACACCTACGTACATAGTACATACGCTACAATTTTAATGACCGCTGATGGTTTTCAAGGCATTTTGAGATCAATGGTCTTCCCGGGAGCCAAGATAATTATTTCTTTAAAACTAAAATTATTATCATCATTTTCAAACAATTTTCTCATCATTTTGAACAAAATTTGTGTTGTTAGCCTCAATGTCTTCTTCTTATTAACTAACTAACCTTCACGCCGTTTACCACAGGGGTAGGCAGAGAAGATTGAACCCATATTCTTCTATCTCGGCACACCACTTTTGCTTCGGCTACCTTCAAACATTTTCTCATGCAAGCTCTATGGTTGTCTAGGCTTTTAACAGGGCCATTCTCCAATATTTTTAGTATCATCCCAAGTCTTTCGTGGACGCCCTCTATTCCTGTTGCCTTAAACACTCGCCCCATATTTTTTTTAATATCCTTCCCTCGCTCATACGTTCTACATGACCAAACCATCTTAACACTCCTTTCTTTAATCTGTCTACCCCACTTCAGCCAGCATTAAATTCACTTCTTATTTGTCCATTCCTCACTCAGTCGACTAAAGATTTCTTCTTTTTGACTCGACTTAAATAAATTTAAGGAAAAATAATCATTTTTGATTTTTACCTTAAATAATTTTTCATACTACATATATAAAATTATTACGTTCTACCACAATGTTTTTCCTACTTAATTATTTATTTTATTTTCACATTAAATATCATTCATCAAAATTAATTCGTCATATCGTCGCTGTATATATAATTAAGCCTATGTGCCGTTTAAGTACATTCTGAGATTAACGAATAAAACTGTTTTAAAAAAGTAATTTTACAGACTAGATTTATAAAAAAATATTTTAAATATTGACTAGGCAGACTTTCCAGATGAAAGGCAATGCTTTTTTTTAGTATATCTCCATTATTCATATGAAAAATTGACAAATTGATTCGTTCATCTCAGAATGTACTAAACGGCACATAGGCTTTATTATATGTACAGCGACGATATATTATGTTTGCTCCAGCGAGTGCAAACATTATAATATATACGAAGTTAGAAAATATAAATAGTACTGTGTATAATTTAAATATAAATAATAGCGTATAAAATAAATTTAAACCCTTAATTTTATGTACAACTGTTTTTCATTGCTAAAGATTGAAATTAATAATGAAAATTATATAGAGCACGTATTTCGTTCTGACTATCAAAGAGATTCTTCTTATTTCTCATTACAATCGACTCTCCAAGTTTTCTTCATATCTTTATTTCTTTTTCGATATCTTATAATCTTTCTTCAACAAGTTAATACTAGTTAATTACTTTCATTACTTTCTGCGATTTTGTACGTGATTTTGTGCAATTATTTATTATTATGACAGCCAATTATAAGCACTTACATGCAGTTTAGATAAAAGCAGACTGAATGCGGTGGAAATGCGATCAATAAGGCGCTTGTGTGGAAAATCTTTGGTCGATAGAGTGAGGAATGAACAAATAAGAAGTAAATATAATGCCGGTTTTAGTGTTACAGATAGAATAAAGAAAAGAGTGTTGAGATGGTTTGGTAATTTAGAGCGAGAAAAGGATAGTTAAGAAAATATACGGGGCGAGTGTTGAAGACAACAGGAATAGACGGCGTCCGCAAAAGACCTGGCATGATCAGATACTGCTGTAGAGCACGCATGAGAAGATGTATGAATATAGCCGAAGCAAAATTGGTGTGCTAAGATGTAGAAGAAGAATATGGTGTTCTATCGTCTCTGCCTCCTCCTGCGGAGAAACGCCGTGATGGTTAGATAGTTAGTTAATTACATTATTTTTACTATACCGATTATTGACGGGTCATTAGTGATTCTGATAGAAAGTCATACTCTGATAGAAATTACAATTGCCTACATTCAAATTCCTGAGATATTTTAAGATAATGTATTTAAGGAGAATCGCTATTCTCACGACAACACATTAATGTATGTTTTAGATAGATAATGAAATCAGCATAAAACGAATGATTTAAATATCTCTAATCGAAAAGTATCAAAACTTACATGTCGTAATTCAGAGAATGATTGCCAGTTCGGGACCCTGGAAGCAGGAGAACATAATGGCTGACGTACCAGGGAATTAATATGACATTCAATCTTATATTAGGCAACATCCTATGAACTGACGAGATGAATGTACAAAACACTCAGTGCCAAACAGTCTAGGTAAGCGAAAGATGCATAAAAACTTGGGGTTTACGGCTTGACAATCAACATAAATACTGGGTTGAACAAAACAATCCCCGATTTGTTTCATATTATATTTTCTGTATCGTACATAGTTGCATAACCCCAATTTGAAGGTACAATTTCCTGAAAATAACGAATACTCCGGGTACAAAAGCCTTTTTGCCTCTGAAAATAAAGCCATTTATATAACTATTCAGCGCTGTATTGCGCATAGTTTACAAATCGCTTGTTTTCATAACATTACCAATTCAAACTATCCCCTGATCTCAGTTTCAACGTGACCTGTGATTTTATACCAGATTTTAGATAACATAGTGATGAAAGGCTGGCTCCATACTGAACAGGAACGAGAAATAAAGCATGGACCTGTGTTTAAATAATATAACATTTATGTTTAATTGAAATATGTGAACATGCGTAGATTTTTACACCGCTGAGATAATGTCGAAGAGCCAGCACTTTTGGCTTATATTTCAGTTGTTATCATTGCGTTAGATCTAATTAAAATGCAAAATGAAACGTCATGCATAGCACACTACCTTTTAATCAAGAAAACGTGATTAACCGGTAGGATGCCAGCCGTACGTAACGCGGAATGTACCCCGTCTGCCACGCAATTTCGCGCACGATTGCTGTTTTTTAGACACTTTATTGTGATGGTTATAGTCATGTAAAAATTAACAATAATCGCAAAGAAGCTGCAGTTTCTAATTTCTTAATAAACATATTTCAATTATTACTTATATTTCAATAATTACTCGTACAATAATTACTAATTCATTAATTATGAAAATAAGTAACGAAATTTACAGTCAAAAATGTACGCACATGATTATCGAATAAAAACATGGAAGCAATAACACTTAAGGTATTTTAATTCAATATTTTTGTTTTAAATATATCAAAGAATATATAAATACTTAATTTTAATACTTTTTTAAAAAAAAAACACTTTTTTTAACCAATAAATAAAATAATTAATGCGCGGTTCGAAGACAACATTTGGAATGAATTTTTGGACAGTTTGCGCGGCAAATGACGTTAATTGACAAACAGAACTCGTTCATTCATTTAAAATCATGAGATACAACCAATAATAATATTTAAAAACTCATAAACGCAGGTGAAATAGGCCGAATTCGCATACGTGTCTAGGGAGCGCAGATTTGCGCTCCAGCACATAGAAGGTACAAGAGTTTTCGCACGGATCTGCGCTCCGGCACCCGACCGATTAAAATCAACGAATATCCGAATGGTGTTACCAAAAATAAAGTGATTTAAAACACATAAATTTATATTAATTTAATCAACCAATATTGAGAGTGATATTATATAATTTATATTTATCGTTAATATATTTATTTCATGTGAATGATCAACTCAATAAATTTACTATAAAATAATTATGATAATAAAATCTGACTTTCATGTTACTAATTGTGATTTTATATTTCTGAAATGTTTCCTGATTTATGGGTAAAACTCATCACCAAAAATCTAGATTACATAAGCTATTCACTGTATTTAATTTTGTTACCTATTTTGATAATTGCTATATATGGAGTATTAAGGTATTGGAAAGCAGATATTGGTACGTCATGGGTTTTGAAGAACTGGTGTATCCCGTTATAAGAACGTATTTTTTTAATAGAGACTCTTTATTTAATTCATGAGAGCTAACTTATTATTTCAATATATCCGGAATAATTGAAATAAACCCTTTCGTAGGCGTAGTACAAAATGTATTTTAAAAACCATTAAACAATAATCTATTCATCGAGGGTTCTTTTAAAGATTTTTGTTTTTGAATTGTAACTCACTTCAGTTAATTGATTAAAGAGAAGTTTTACAAAAATTCGAAATAAACAAATATTAAAATGATACAGGTATAAAGAAAAACAATATATTCTTTATATATATTTCTTAGAAATAAATCTAACTAACGACTTGTAAGGAAGATGAAACAAGGTACCTATATAATATAGCTATTTTTTTTATTCGGTCATCCAACAAAAACCAATAAAAAACAAAAGCACCGCTCTTAACGCTGTTAATTTGTATAAGATCTATCGAAACCGATTTAATAGTCCACCCCTTTTATCACTTAACAACATCCACGTCCCAGCGAGAGCTATTAGAACACAGTGTATCTTCCACATTCCTGTAGCTCGTATCAATTACGGATCACGCTCCCCCATATTGAGAATGTGCCGAGTCTACAACGACTTGTTCACCGACATCGACATCTATCATGTGTCTCTATTCCACTTTAGATCACAAGTGAACATAATTCTGCGACGCAACATTGAATTAATACTTGATTAATAACTGAATATTTATTCATTACTACAATGCAAGATATAAATAAAGTTAGGTAATATGTATACTTTAATATTATTATTTACTTTATTATGTTCTACTCACTACTGTTACAATTGATGTCTTTATTTTAAAATGCTTATATTATTATTATGTACTACTTCAAAATTATTTCTATGTTAGATATGTTATGATATAAGTTAACATGTATTATTATTATCTCACTGTCTCATATATTTATCTAATATATATATATATATCTATATAGATAATATAGATAATTATTATATATATCATATACTATATATATACATGGATATATATATATCATCGATATCATTTTCTTATATTTGTTAATATTTCCAAATTAATAAACTCACTCCATGTATGACTTTGCTACCGCCATCTGTGGTTGAAATCTATCATTTCCACGAAGCAGTGTATAGATGTCATCACTGATGATATCTATTCCTTAAAGTGAGCAGTTACGATAGGTCGTGAGCCCTGTAGACACACAAAGACTTATATTCCTACTGTCTCGTATAAATAGCTTCGTCTCTTTGAGACATAAATAATATATCTTGATTTCATAAAACTTCACGCACTGAGTTAAATTCGTATTCAATCTTATTCGCAGAAAGCAGTCCACTGGGCTCTGAGGTCAGGAACAGTCTTTTGAATTTCATTTCATTGCCAATGACCCGGTGTTTATCGGACAAGAATAGACGTTTGATTGCTTAATACATACAATAATACAAATAAATTAGGATAATATGTATAATCGATAAAACAATTAAAATATAAGTCTGTAATGGGGCTTGTATAAAAAAATAAGACAAATAAAATATTGAGGAAAATAATAGATTTATAAAAATAGTTACCTCGCCCATGACTAACTAAACTATGAGTATATTCATTAAACAATTCTATACTGTTTTACAGATCGGACCCAAATTTTTCTTACTTATACTTCAGGACCCGGACTTCCCTCTAATCCCAACCTCTTCCCCCCTATACATTTTTCATACAATCTACACCTTTGACAAGTCTGACTCATTATACTTATTCTTTATCACCCGGTAACAAAAAATACATTTACCCATCCCTCTTTACCCCATTCCCTTCCCACCGAAATATTCCCCATACAAATTTCATAACGCTTGACAGATCTGTCCCAAATTTTGCTTACTTATACTTATTCTCTAGGATCCGGCGGAAAACAAAGTCTACATTTCCCCCTCTCCCCCCTTTATCAAACCTCCTTCCTCATATATAATCTCTATATAAATCTACACTATTTGATATCTGACCCAAATTTTGCATTCTTGACCTTCATACTACTACTATTTACATGCATACTTTTACTCCAATCTGTCTATACTGTCTATACAAATCTACTCCATTTGAGAGATCTGACTAACTATTCTGTTACCCGGGCAATGCCAGTACGAATTGTTAGTGTATTATAAAACTTTAATTTCGATAAGAGTAATAAAAAATATATAAAATACGATATCGTTTTATAGGCATTTTTATTTGAATATCGTTTTTAATCTATTTTCTTACTCGGAAAATTCGATTATTTCTACCCGAAATAATAGGTTTGTTCTATACGGCGCTCCCGTTGCCGTCGGTACAACAGGAACCTGCCTAACTACGTTTTAATCTCAAACGTGAACAATACAGCGATTGCGGTCTCCATTCGAAGATTTTTATTTACTTTAATACAGAATTTTCAGCAACTTGGATTTCAGTTTAAAAATATGTTATCGAAATATTTTGCTTATTTTTCTTTAGCTTACGTACGTCCACTTTTAAATGAAATTTCTAAAACGTCTGATATTCCTGTATTTTATCTTCTTTTTTATCTCGCGCATCTAGCTTCTTCCTTCAATTTGTGTTAGGCCCTCAACCTAGTGAGCTGAAGTATGATTTATGCTTTACGAGTATGTTACAATACTACCTAGTTACGTATTTTTTTATAATAATTGCAGAAAAAAAATTGATTATATTATTTGTATTTTAATTTTATGTTATATTTTTTATGTAAAAGCCTATACACATTGCTGCTCTTTACTTTATATTTTTAACTTCTATACTCATGTTTTGGTGCTATACAGATATTGTTTAATGTATGTTCTTTTTGAAATTTATTTTATATTCTTTATGTAAAAGCCTAATGGGCGTAAACAAATAAAATGAATAAATAAATATCTAATTCTTTTTTGTTGTTGATTAATTACACCAACATGTTTCAGAAAAACCTTTTCATCGTTAGGGTGTTGTATAACTGTCAAAATATTAGAATGAAATGTCTTTTGATTCTTGTTTTTCTAAATTATTTTAAATATTATTAATGAAGTTCTTGATTACTCGTAATTATTGGAATTTTTATAATTGGGCTACTAGTAGTAGTAGTAGTAGCAGTAATAATAATCGATTATTAATAATATTTTGTTTACTATTACATGCTTTACTAATTTCTAATGATTCTAAATTATTCAATTTCAGACCAAAATTATTTACGTGTAAGATAGAAGTTCCTAAATTTTTATCAAAACCGTGATCACGCATTGATATACAACACCCTGACGATGGAAAGGTTTTTCTAAAAAATGTTGGTTTAATTTAAAAAAAAAAAAAAAAAAAAAATAAGTAGATATATACAAATAATATAATCAATATTTTTTTAAAAATTCAATCTACAATAAATTGAATTCAATTAATTGAAAAAATAATAATCGCAGTGATGATAAAATTGTGTTAATTAACCTAACCCGTTCAAGCATTATCATTATGGGTTTAAGTTATAATCCCGCCAAGAGAAACATGTCAGTTCAAAAATGAAAAAAGGTCGTTCAAATATTTATAGACGTAAATATTTTATAATAAACTTATCCGGCAAATAGTTATCTAGTGGTTCATCCAGAAATGATTGATTAGGCCCAAATTATACTGATACCATGCCAAAACAATTTTACAGTGAATATTTTTGCAGATAATCTGACCTTTTGTGTAAAAAATGATTTTTTCTTGTGTCGTGATTGTTATCCAAATACTTAAAAATAGACCAGGTACGTTGACCTTAGTATATGTTAGTAAAATATAAATAGTTAAATATAAATTGCAAGTAAAATGGGAATATTTTGAAACAACTTTTTGTATGTATCAAGTGCTAATATTTTAGTGTTTACGGCAGCAAATAGATTTAGAATCTCATAATAAATGAAATATTATAAAAAATTATATCCTTTTTATTCCCTTTAAACTCGTGGCGTCTGCTTGCTTGCCGTCAAAAAAAACTTTGGATCGATTTTTGACCCTTTTTCCGTGATCCAATCGAGCTGAAACTTGGCAAGCAGACTCGGGGCGACGATCAAGAAGATCTATCAAATTTTAGTTAAAAAAAATTAATAATTATAGTATAATTTCGGATTTTTTAAATTGTTAATGGTTTTTTCATACAACTGAGTAACACTGCGATGCGTCTGAGAGACACGGAACCTGATTATAGTATAATTTTAGGTTTTTGAAATTTTTTTATTACTCCCTTTCGTAGCGTCGCCCGACCGAAGCCCAACGTGTAGGTTAAGGACCAACCAATTTTCACTAGTAAATGAGAAAGGGAGTATAATAAAAACTTGTTTTTATGGGTTAGTTTTTTACTCCCTTTTTTTAACTTGTAGCATCTGCTTGTCTGCCAAAAAAACTGTAGATCGATTTTCAACCCTTTTTCCGTGATCCAATCGAGCTGAAACTTTGCAGACAAACCCGTGGCGACGATAAAAATGATCTAACAAATTTTCGTTTAAAAAACTTTAATCATAGTATAATTTTGGGTATTTAGAAATTTTAACGGTATTTTTAAAAATATTTATTTAGTATTTTCTAAATTGGAAACAATACAAATGAGAAAGGAGCCCGACGCGTGGAGAAGGCACGAAACTTGTTTCAACTAATCTGACTCGAGCCATATGGGTCCGATCTTACGGTTTCAATACCAATTATTACGTTTAATATTCTATAAGTTTTAAGGATAATAATATACATGGAATAGATTTTCCGCATGAACTTAAAGCAAGAGCAATATGTTGATAGAATATCAAATTGAAAACAATACAAATGAAAAAAGGGAGTTTAAAAAAAACTTGGTTTTTATGGGTTAGTTTTTTTTACCTATATTTATTTACCTTTTAAATTTGTGTTCATGTTATTACTTTTATTATTTATTCAATGGTCCCGAAACATGTCCGTATTTTCAACAAATAAGTGGTGAAAAAAAATAATTTTTATTTATATAATTTATTAATTTCCATTTCCTTTAAATCGAATAACGTAAGACAATTTTTAAAAATTCGTAAACTGTTGGAGGTTTTTGCAAACAAGCACGTTCTGATACTCTATTTCTGAATATGAATAATAAGTAGCTTACCACCTGTCGTAAATCAATAACGACGAGTCTTCTTTGTATAGTTTTCTGAGATATTCTGCCGTGTATATGTGACGTCTCTGGCCGACGTTTCGGATCCCATTGCAGGGTCCATCAGCCCTGATGATCGGAATGGGATCGGAAACGTCAGCCAGAGAGGTCACGGCAGAATACCCCAAAAAACTATGCACAGAAGATTTTGAACGGCCTTGAAAACCTGAAAACATTTTTAAATAATGACGAGAATTTAAAAATTGTTGTCACCCTAATTTTTTTCAAATTGACAAATAAAATACTATATATAATATAGTAATTTTAATCTTATTTTTTACGAGTATCTCAATAAATACACAGATTTTTTTCTGTTTCTATGAATTTTGATGCACGGTTATATAAAGGCACACACCACATTATGTAGTAATGAGTACATAGCTTGTTGGTCTAGTGGTCATGACGATCTCTTGGTGAACTGGTGGTCGGTGGTTCGAGCTCCATTCCAGGCTTTTGGCTTAGTTTTAGAATAGTAAGAATATTGATGCGGCACGTATTCAGTGTTTGCATCTCTGTTTAAAAAAATGTATATATTCTACGATCAAAATTATTCATGTCCAAATCTACTTTTGTTAAGAATTGTTTATTGAAGTATTATTGTTGTATAGTTACATTGCTTCGCGACACATATGGACGTGGACGCATGAAGTCACGGGGTGACGTATCGCTTTTATGTGTAAACTAGCTAAATACCGTCAAAAACGACGGTAATTTAACATGTCGGTTCCTAAAGAATAAGTATTTATTTATAAAAAAAGAAAAAGAAATGAAAAATTATAAAGTAACCCATATAAAACAAGATTTTATTATACTCCCTTTCTCATTTACTAGTTGAAATATTTTTTTTTCGCTTACCCTACGCGTTGGGTTTCGGTCAAACGACGCTACGAAAGGGAGTAATAAAAAACGTTGAAATATTTTCATACAACTTAATAAGTTGTTTGAAATTTGAAAAATCCAAAAATTTATGAAAAATTTTTAACGAAAATTTGATAGATCTTCTTGATCGTCGCCACGAGTCTGCTTGCAAAGTTTCAGCTTGATTGGATCACGGGAAAGGAGTTTAAAATGGATCCAAACTTTTTTCGTCAGACAAGAAGACAAGCAGACGCCACGAGTTAATTAATATAAAGGGAGAAAAAGAAATATTTTTAAAAGAAGTAACGGACATAACAGGAAATTACGGACAGACAGACATACAACATAATTATTAGTATTGGAATGTTGACTTAAGTTTAATGTGTCCTTGTTATTTTCTTCGGTTTGGTAATTTTAATTAAATCTAGTTAGAAAATTTGTTTCCTGATGTAGGCACAAATTAAATAAAATGATGTAAAGAAAAAATACTTAAGCTAGCCTGGGCTTACTGCTTTACAATTGTCTTCGTTATGTTTGTAAAAAAACTCTATCTGCACTGTGCATCTTAACCAGTAGCGGTTCTTGTAAGAATAGTATAGTATAGTATCATTTAATATTTATATATTTCGTTCCGACTGAACATCCATTCCTTAAGCTACAGCACCTCGAAGTCGACTGAGCGCACCAATTTGTTATGCTTATATCGACCCCATATTTATGAAAGTGGTCTTAGTTAAGATATCGAAAAAAATTAGTTTATTAATATTTTCGTGACCCACTGATTTAAATGAATATAATATGTTGCAATATTTAAGATTATTAAAAATTTAAAACGTTATACGCAGTGTTTGTTACAATGTTCAACGGTATTCCGCTAATGTTTATTTTGATTGTTCAGTTTGTCGCGAGTCACCTTGCGTGACACGGTGCTTGTTTCGTTATTTTTACTTCCATACTGTATGTAGACCTTTCACCCAAAAGAAAAGACAAAAAAAAATATACGAAAATATATTTTTAATTCCATTCTATACCAGCAGATCAATAACAGTAGAAAAATTTAAAGATAAGACAGATTTAATATATTATATTCCACCAATTTACCACGAATATTCAATTAATTTTGATAACGGTCTAAGTCATTTCAACCTTAAATTAATGTTTTCTTATAAGCTACATGCAAAATTTATGTGTCAAAATAAATGATAAATCTAGCTGATGATATAAAATTAACATTTGACGCAAACAAACATTGTTGCTTATTATAAAAATATTTTTAAGTAACCCAAACTCGAAACTTTAATTATCTCAAAAGGAAATAAACATGACTTAGTCGACTTTCATAATTATGGGCGCATCCAACCCTCTAGTACTGGTCGTGGATAGAAGGGTAGGTAAGGGGGAGCATAGTTCTATGCATTTAAGAAAGACAGTCGAATTAGTGTATGTATGTTTGAACGAATATCAGAACTGAAGAACACTATACAAAATTCAAGAACACACAAAATCAAATTACACATGCTTATTAGTGGCACGTGAGCACGCGCAGTATCGACCTTCTTTAGACCTTGCTTATTAGTGGCATGTGTGTACGCACATTGCTAGTAATGAGCATGCTTATGTCATTCGCGGGCTTTGCGGCTAGTATTATCAATGCGATCTTCTCAGTCCGCGACAGACAAAACAAATATGGCGCGTTGGGGAGATGATAAAACATTACTTTTCGTGACTTATTATAGGAATCACGAATGTCTGTGGAATACTCGGTCACCGTTGTGTAAAAATAATATAGTGAGAAATAATGTTTATGAAACTTTATTAAAAGGCATGAATGATTCAAATCTTACAATAAAAATTATAAAATCTAAAATCAAAAATGTGCGGATGGAAACTCGGGAACTGTTTTGATTTATTGGTTCATTTGAATTTTCTATTTCAGTTTGCAAAGTTTCCATTTTGAACAAGAGCGTCTCTATTCTACGACAAGAGCATGCCACAATAAGCATGTGTGTTTGATTGTTAACTTTGAGCATGCTTATTTATGAGCATGCCACTAATAAGCATGCCCTAACAACTGTACACACTTGCTCATTACTAGCTTGCTTATTAGTGGCATGCTCATTAGCATGCCACTAATAAGCATGCTAGTAATGATAATAAGCATGTGTATCTGTACCTTAATGTGTATTTGACTGGGGTGCGCATGTGTAGGTGGACGATTTGTATCTGCTCAATGAAGACACAGAAACATGTAATATAGGTTCACACTTTGTTTTTTATTTACTTTATTTGTACGTCTAAGTGATCTCATTTCCTTTGCATTCAGTTTTCTTTCGTTCCTCTTCTGCATGCTCCAGGTGTGACTCCGTATATCAGTGTTGGTACTAGAATTTCATTGTGCACTACTTATCTTGCCTCGACCTATATGTATATAATTCAATGTTATTTTATTAAATTCTTTCCAGAATACAAAACATAAGATTGAAAAGAAGAGAATGGCGGATAAATTAAACATAGAAAAAAACTAACCTATAAAAACCAAGTTTTTATTATACTCCCTTTCTCCTTTACTAGTTGAAATAGGTTTTGTGCCTACCCCACGCGTCGGGCTTGAGTCGGGAGATGCTACGAAAGGGAGTAATAAAAGATTTTGTAAAATCCAAAAGTATACTATAATTATTTAAAAAATTTAAATAAAAATTTAATATAAATATAAAAAAGTTCATTTTTATTGTTGCCACGAGTCTGCCTGTCAAGTTTCAGCTCGATTGGATCACGGGAAAAGGATTATAAATTGATCCAAAGTTTTTTCAGCAGACAAACCGACAAACCGACAAGCAGACAAACAGACGCTAAGGGTTAAAAGAAAGGGAGTAACAACTTTTGTTTCAATATCTGTAAAATGATATTATTATGGTGACTTTAAATGATAAATTATTTTTGTGTACATTACATTAGGTACATCAATTATTTTTGTGTACATAGCCGTTACATCTCAAAGTATTTACCGTTGTTTTACTTTTGTCAATAAAAAAGTTGTCAACAATTTCTTTATATGCATTTCTTGAGAACAAAATTACCGGATTTTGTCCACCGAGGGATTATAATTAATTAAGATAAAGCCTCACAGGGACGAAGCTATTTATATGGGAACGTGTATGGAAGTCTTTAAAGGGTAGCTCAGGATATATGACCTGTTTAATTGATATTGGTAAAATTAGGCTTGGTACAATTGTGTAAAATTATCACTTAAGCCGGCTCATATAGGTTATAAGTCCTCGGCCACCCTACAAAGATTTCCATACGCTTTACCCATATAAAAAGCTTCGTAATTCTTCTACAATTTACCTTGATTCAAAATGTGCCTTTGTGAATTAAAGCTATTATCGACTATTTTGACGCTTTGAATAAATTAATTGAGACATTTGAGATTACAGTTCTATTTAAACAATAAATCAAAGCAAAGGAAACGAATTTCAAGCTAGTGGCTGATTCATGTACCAGATAAGCCTGGCTGAGTGTATACAGAGGTAGCTCATGAAGCGGGAGGGTGGTTGGATGGGGATGATTTTACTTTATATCATGCCTTCTTGAACAATATGAAAATATATCACGATTTACTTTATATCATGGCTTCTTGAACAAAATGTAAATATATCAAGATTTTATTATTTATGATGACAAAGGACTCTTCATGGTTGAGCCACGACTTCAGATTTCAACTTTCCCCGATCATATTTTTAAGGCGCAATTTTTAAATATTGTTGGTACAATTTTTTTTATTTATTTGCATTCAATACGTATTTTTGACTAAATACGCTTTTCAAACAATGAAAATGTTAAAAATATTGCATTTAATATTTTTATGTAAAGTTTTTTACACGAAATACTTATTTTTAATATAATTAATAAAAGTAAACTTTGTTTTCACCAATTATGTATTGAAAAATACCAACATGTTTCAGAGTCCATGGCCCTTGTATCAATTGTATACTTACAAATTAAATTCAAAAATCGAAGTATAGACAATCAGAATATAAAAAAAATATTTCTAGGAAAATTAATAATAATGAAGTACCTACTAAACATGAAAACAAACTTTAAAGAAAACTTTTTATAAAACGACCTGGTTATTTATAATATTCAATTATCTATTAACACTTTTTCTTATTTCCAAAATTTATAATTTATCAAACTGTGATTCTGTATAATTTGTATGTAAAATTTGTAAACCATTATTAATATCAAAAGAATGATCCATTGCCAAAAGATGGTAAGAAAATTCGTATCGTAATAACGAAGTACGTACTTAACATGAAAACAAACTTAAAAGATAACTTTTGTTAAAGACCTGGTTATTTATAAAATTCAATTATCTATTAAAACTTTTTCTTATTTCCAAAATTTCTTATTTATCAAACTGTGATTCTATATAATTTGCATGTAAAATTTATAAACCCTTATTAAAATCAAAAGAATGATCCATAGTCAAAAGATGGTAAGAAAACTCGGAATAATTATTGCTACTTAAACATTATTTTTATGTATTTTGTATGTACATATTTAGTTTTCGTATTGTAAATGTATTAAACACATTTGTTTGAACACGAACAATAAGATAGTCATAATGGCTCCTTACTCCTTACATGTAGATAATACTTTTTTACTAATGATCTTAATTTAAAGATTTACTAAGCTATAGAAACTTATTTGTGGGTTCATAAATGATCTTAATACATTAACCGCATTATTATTAAATACCGTATAACGATTTTGCAATTTACTCTTTGTTACGCAAACGACAATAAAAAAATTGTTAATTTCCAACACGCCGTGAAACTAACGAAGAGTTAATTTCAAAATTTGGGAGTTGACTCGCGGCTGTACAATAGTAAATTTATTGACAAATGTGGTTTTAATAAATTCCAGTGTCCTCGCCCCGTACTCATACACATGACCACTAAATTTCTTTTTATGTATAAAATTATATTAATTAATTATCATCATATTATTTAAAAATAAAATTAACTTAGGGTTACATAATAATTCTTATACTATATAAGCGGCCCTCGTAATCCTCGTAATAAAAAAAATAATAATTGGCTTCTCATACCGAAAATTCCGGGTTCGATTCCCGGTAAGGTCAGAATATTTCTATGTGATTTATTCAAACCTGGGTATTTTGTTGTGTATTTCTCTATGACGGAAGAGGTCAATCGACCTCGAAACCCTCTGGACAGATAAAACTATCATATTCTGCGGAAATACGTGCCAGCGAAATGGACACAGAAAGTGGAAGATACTTGGGGAAACTAATGGTAGCTAGAAAACGGCTGCTAAAATGATGATGATAGTAGAAGTGTACATTACTATACACAATAGGTTACAATAAAATAGTGACCACTAGGAATGAAATGAATATTGCTTAAAATGTCATAATTTGTCTCTGTCTTTCTAAAGACAAAGACTTAAAGAAGTTCTGAAATCAATACTGAAGTATGAAGCTGAAGAAGTGTGGAGCTGAAGTCTTTCTAAAGTCACGTAAAGAAATTCTGGAACCAATACTGATGTATGAAGCTAAATTCTGGAGCTGGCAAAAAAATTAATAAAAGTAAACTTAATGCAAAAACAAATAAACACACGTGCATGTATAGTTCGATCAGGAGATGTTGACCGCACGAGTGAGGGAAGGTTGATAAGAAAGGCACATAGAACGCGTGTTGATAATATAAATAAATTACACAGTTTGTTTTCTTTTTGAAAAATTTATCTATAGAAAAAAAATCACAAAGGTATCACACAATATAAACAATAATGTGGATTGTCCTGATTTATTTTCATGTACCAACCGGCGTTCACAACACACACACACACACATACACACACACACACGCTAATATACACACTAAACCCATCACCTTTAAGTCAGTAATGTTGTAGATATTATTGTAAGCGATAAATAGATATATAATATGGAACGGAAGATATTATTTAAATGTTTAAAATAAAAATATAAAATAATACTTCACTCCAATGCAAAATGTATCAGTTTAATATATTTTTTTTGCTATTGGGGTATTACATGTATGCGTATGATTATATCGTTTCGCAACGGGACCAATCATTAATAAGCTGTTAATCCATGAAAGATCATATTAATAATTAATAGCGTGCAATATGAGCCGCGCGCTGATTGATTTGTTGCACTCGGTCGCCCGGGCCTAATTAGCGGCTCGTCATCATCAGTGTCGTTGTAATTTCAGACTAATTCCAGCGAGTTAATGACAGACAGGCAATCGAAATTAGGATAATTGATTAATATGGCGATTTTAAGGCAACGGCGATGTTTAATAATAAAGGTATCATATTCATGTTTTTCGCGATTTCGCTAATGAATTGTAATACCCCGTGTAATTATCTAACTGACTTGCCAATTATAAATTAGACAACATATACGATTTTTTATATATAAAATATCATACAATCGCGTGAATTGTATGAGAATACGTAACAATACACCTACGTCATAAAATACTGAAAAATGCCATCAGTTTCCGCCACGAAGTGTAAATACTAGTTTAACTTTTATGATATCCATTTAAAATATTATATACCTAGATATCTTTTTCATAAAAGTGAATAATCTTTTGAAATAAAATTTAAAAACCTAATAAACTAATATGATCCTTTTAAATAGTGCAGTCTTTTGACTGCATTATTTTAAAAAAATGTGCACAATACATTATTTAGTATACATTTCGTAGGTATTGTAAAAAAAAATATTTAAAATTATAAAATATTTCCATATTTGTTTCATATATACGTGTGTACTATTCTGATAACGATAACTCTACTCCAATTGGAGAAATATAATAGCTGAACCGTCCATAAAATCTAGAGAACTCACCTTTATTTTATTGCGCATATACACAATTTGTTTAATCCGAAAAAGTAATAAATCAATATTAATGCTTTGTTTGAATTCAGGAAAAATTTCGAAACAAAATGGACCTTGGCGCATGCGTAACTCTCACAAAGCTTTAAGAATGAATGAATGACGAAAATTCTTATTTTTTATTTTAAAATACCAAGTCAAAAACGTCGAGTGATATTTTATAAGTTATAAAAATACTACTGATTTTAATTTATCTTAATATAGTTAAATTTTAAAAAGCTCGCTCGCAATATTGCATTGCATATGTCTTACATTTAAATAATCTGTATTAATTACAAAACACATTGTAATGACTGAATCCATTTCTGTTATTTTGTATTGACAATAAAAATATAATAAACGTAATTACAAGCAGTTGATTGGTCGTAAATGTCTAGCCGTTATATTGTCAGACATGCATAAATAAAACCTAGTTACGCAGCGCAAATGATTTTGCTATTGAAATACAATTAAACAATGCATTTATCGGAAAATCTTGCAGCGCTCCATTTCTAAATAATTAAATGTCAGAATATCAAGAGACTTACCGATTTTATAGTCAACTTCAAAGGAACAAATTCGTCGAGAAAATCACTTGGAAATTCACGGAAACAATGAAAGTATTATTTTAAAAGTACTTATTTTTACGACAACATTCCATGTTTATTTATCTCTTGCACGACTGTAAGTAGGTAGCCAAAAATAAAAATTGTTAAAAAAAGTACAAGTGGAAATACTTATTTTCACAATTATTATTGTTTCGTGATTAAAAAAAACTATATTTAGCACAACTTCTCACACAAACACAATTTACATAGTTCCATCAAACATCGCATTGTAGTGTATGTGCGTTCGTCAGATTCTTCTGACTTTTGAAACTATCATCCGGGCACGTTCGCTAAGACGCGCCGCACGTCCGGTATCCGGGGAGCATGACCGAGCGGAGCAACGCCGCCGTCGCGACTGAACCGACCACCGCTTCACTCAACTTTCGCGTTTGATTCAAGCCGAAATTGGAGCCGTGCGTGTCGCCCGCTGCGTGTGCCCCGGCCAGGACGCGGGCCGAGATCGAGACGCCGGAACGAGAGTCCGACTGGTTCTTCTGCCCGCCTGGCACTCCCGGCGAAATCCGCTTTTACGGACTCCCCGTCTCAAGGTAATTTGTTCAACTTTCGGTCTCGCGAAGAATGTCCGATGTCCACTACTACCTCAAAAAACTCGGGAGCTACCGATCGACCAACCAAAACGAGTTCCAGCAAAAAAAATAAAAACCATTAGTTCACCTTTATCTAAAATTATCATAAAATATACAGGCTCGTATAGCAAAACATATATAAACGAGTTTTTAATCAATTTTTTTAATTGAAAATAACTGCATATTTTGTAAAATTACAGGTATTTTATAAAATTTAATCAATTTCACAGGAGGTGCTTACGTAATGATATGATATAGGAAAACAAAAGTTTATAGTTTAAGGTATTCTCAAAAAATGTGAAAATTCCAAAGATAGGAAATTAAGGATTTTAACGTACCTAGTAGACAATGAAAATTTCAGGATAGAGTTATGAGTTTGATAATGTACAAAATTATTATTCTCATTCTAGTATACACCATCGTATACTTTATCTGTAAATATTAAACTTTATTTGCAGAAAACTCGTCATTTTTATAATAAAAAAATATAATGGTAATAATTTAAGGAAATTGCTTTGAATGCAATAATTTCTAATATAAATATAACTACTAAAGCAAGACTAGCAAGCAGTACACAGTGGGATTCTGGTACCAACACTGATGAGCGGAAGTGAAGCCTGTAGCTGGCAGAAGAGGAACGAAAGGAGACTGAATGCGGTAGAGATGAGATCACTTGGACGTATGTGTGAAAATCCATTTATGAAGAATGAAGAATGAAGAACGAAAGAATGAAAAAAGGGTCGCTCAGATGGTTTGGACGTGTTGAGCAAATAAACAAAAGAATGGTAAAAAATATTTATAACGCAAGGAAAACGCACCAGAAAAAAATACGACCGCGGAACACGTGGCATGACTAGATTAATCAGATACATGAAGATGGTCTTGTTAGAAGTCTCAACGATCGCCGAGCTTGTATGGTATAAGGTATGAATGTGGATGAGGCGAGAATAGTTAGGACAGAAGAGTATGGTGCTTTGCCTACAAGTAAGTATTATACTACCTATTTCTTTAAGTAACAATACTTTGGTTTCATAACGTCAAAGACTTGAACGTTATATTTTTAATTATAATAAAGATTCTGTAATAAATGCGCACGTGTGCATGCACTCTTATATTTATGCAAAGTGTTATTAGGTAGGACCAACTTGGTTTTGTCATATGTACCTCCTAATTTTGATTTTTTTATAAACAGTTCCTAAAGACAAAATAGCGCGTAATGTCTCCATTGGCATCGATGTCACAAAGTTCTCAATTTTTACCTTTTTTGTTGGTAGTTTTTTATAGTCTCGCTAACTTTATCCAACGCCTTGTATTTTAATACGACGAAGACCCGCAACTTTGAGCAAAATGAGCAGTCCAATGTGTGGTATCCATCAGTGGGCTACGTACGCGGCATTTAGACTGCTCACGTAAACAATATACGACACTATTGCTTTGAGGGTGCCTACTGAGACCTTTATTTCTAGAACATGTTCGTACGATATTCTCAATATTTGTTATTGTGTGATTTGCACGCACGCGCAATAATATTGTCTGACTTAATAACGTAATACCATGCAAAGTCGCCTTGTTTTAATTAAAGGGATGAGAACCAAAAGCGCTACTTTACATATATGACGAGATTAAGAGCAACGTGTTTAACTATGATTATCTTTCAAAGAGTGTCAATTTCACAATCGATAACTGATTACGATGGCATTTTTGTGTGTTCTAGAAGCACTTTATCAAAAGCATGTTTAAATTTAAATTCTTCATTTCGTCTTAAAAATCATTTATACAATTACCTTTATCTACATTTCGTCTATTGGATAGTGGTGCTTCTAATCCCCCCAATTATTTCCACTGTAAGATTTAAACTGTTTTTATTTTCACTAAACTAGAAATTCTACTACGTACGCGTTTAGTTATTTTCTAACTGTAATTAATTACCCAAATCCACTGTGCTGTCAACCTAGTCTGCAGAAGAACATGGTTTTAATTCGTGAATCATTTAACCTTTTAAATGCGAGAGATTCAAAAAAATATATTGACACACAGCTTGAGGGCAGGTTTCAGTAAAACATTTTAAGGTTTAACTACCTTCACATATAAAATGCTGGGAATTGTCGTCCACGAATAGTATATTGACTTTAAATTAACGAAATTAAAAATAGTTTTTAATATTGTCTCCGCTATGTGTAAAAATTCGTATAATCACGCACATTGTTTGGCACGTAAACACGCTCATGGCATTTAAAGGGTTTAAAAAAAGTATAACAATATCCATACGAGCATACTAAACAAACTCCTCTCACTTCAGAATGTAGTACACGAGCTAATATAGTTCTAATAGTTTCTACCTTTAATTTTTTTGGAAAAAATGTTTATGAACATATAAAAATTCATCTACATTATTAAAATAAATTATACAGATATCTGAACTTTCATAAACTTTTCACGAACAATTTAATGTTCAGTGTCATGTTCGGTGCCAGACAACCTTCATTTTTTAAAGTGAGCATAAAAATTTACAATATGAAATCTGTTATATTCATTTTTATAGTTTCGCCATCTTCAGTGTAATCTAGGTTTGTATGAATATATTATTTGTAATATTTTATAATTTATATGTGATAAAATATTATAATAATATATGTATTCATAAAAACTTACATTGCACTTACACCTTCGCCTACTATTATTATCTGTATTTGGATAGTGATTTTTTTTCTGTTATCCGTATTTATGTTACTGATTTGATTTTCACAGGCGTTTTGCGAAAACTTAGAAGTTATTATATGTTTAAGTATCTTTTTGATGCTCTGTGGAGAGACGGCGTTAGCAACATGAGTTAAACGGCCGGGTCGGGTTTGCTTGCCCGGGGTTCAAGTCCCATCTCCGGCCAATTAATTTGGTTTTTAGCCGTGAATTCCAACGAGGTTACGGAAGGACAGACACACAGATGGACAAACAGACGGACAGACAACGAAATTATTATGTTTGATTAAATAGTTTACTTATGTTTACATAAATCTTAAAATATTCTATAAAAAATATTTTTGCCATATACATATTCATTTATACGTGATATAATTAAATATTAGGTCCTTACATATGAAATTGGTGTTTTGCCGTACTGGCAAATTTGATCTCAAATATCTTCTCTTTGGTTAGGAATTCCAAATCCAAATTTATACAGCTATTTACTCATGTATTTGTGTTTTGAAAATTATAATTCATTTGTTATTTCCTCAATTGTTTTTTTCTTTGCGTCACTCAGTTTACAAAATGAAAAACTTGAAATATCGCGTTATTTACAAGTACGAGTTCCACCGTGGCACCAGTGCTGCAGAAACGGCTCGAAGGATTAATGATGTGTATGGCGACGGTGCCGCAAAAGAAAACACAGTGCGTTTTTGGTTCCAACGTTTTCGTTCTGGAAATTTCGACCTGCAGAACAAGCCCCGTGGACGGCCGGAGACCAAAGTTGATAATGAAGAATTGAAGGCTATTGTGGAAGCGGATCCATCGCAAACCACATCCGAGTTAGCTGCAGGCTGCAGTGTTAGTGATAAAACTGTTTTAATCCACTTGAAGCAAATTGGTAAGGTGAAAAAGCTTGAAAGGTGGGTACCTCACGAATTGAGTGAAGCAAATCAACAAACGCGCGTTGACTGCTGCGTTGCATTACTCAACCGGCACAATAATGAAGGGATTTTAAATCTTAAATCTGGCCAGACGATTACGGCAGATGTCTATTGTCAGCAACTGCAAACCATGATGGAAAAGATAGCTGCTAAACAACCGAGGCTGGTTAATCGCTCTAGGCCACTGCTGCTTCATGATAACGCTAGACCACACACTGCACAACAGACGGCTACCAAATTAGAGGAGCTTCAATTGGAATGTCTAAGACATCCACCGTACTCTCCGGACCTTGCCCCAACAGATTACCATTTTTTTCGAAATTTGGATAACTTCTTGCAAAGGAAAAAATTCAACTCCGATGGGGCAGTCCAAACCGCCTTCAAAGATTTTATTGATTCCCGTCCGAATGGTTTTTTTAGTAAAGGGATCGATGAACTACCTATGAGATGGCAAAAGTGCATAGATAGGAATGGTACATACTTTGATTAAATAAAAATATTATAATAAAAAAAAATCGGCTTTATGTTCCTCCCATACTAAACGTCAATTTCATATGTAAGGACCTAATATTATAATAATATATTCGTAAAAACTTACATTACACCTACTATTACCCGTACCTATTTGTGTTTCTGATTTGTTTTTCACGGGTGTTTTGCGAATACCCACAAGCTATGATATGTTAAATTAAGTACACATATTTTAGTAGTTTATTAAATATTAAATAGTTAACTGATGTATTCATAAATCTTAAAATATTCTACAAAAAATAATTTTGCGTTATCAAAATAATTTTTTCATATAGCAAAATTATTTAAGTGCTGGTGCGATCGTGGTGGACGCCTTAGGACAAGTTTTCCAGGCCCTCGTTTTAATTGATTTCAATTCATCCTGCATTCTCGCGCGTCTCTAGACCAGCGTTTCCCAAAAGGTGGTCCGCGGGACCCTGGGGTGCCGTGGAAGAGTCACAAGGATTCCGCGTTCCGTCCGAGAGTTATATGAAGCGTTCGTAGAAAAGTGTCAAAACCGTGCTGCAAAAATGAGTTGCAAGTAAACCCAAATGTGGAAAAAAAACATGCAAGAGCATTTGATAAGCCTTAAAATATCTTTGAAAGAGTATTTCCTAGAAAAGTTACAGGACACCGCCTGGGTACAGAATCCATTCGCAAATCATACAAAACCATGGATGCTATCTGTAACAGAGTATGAAAATTTGATCGATGTCAAGTGTTCATCTTTTCTAAAACAAAAATTCGAATCAGAAGATTATCTGAATGATTTTTGGATTGGATTGAAGATGAATACCCTGCAATCGTTGAGAAGACTCTCACAATTCTGCTTCCGTGACGACTTAGACCACCGACATTCGTTTTTCAGCTTTGCTTACAACAAAAACAACTACAAAAACACGGTGGATGATTTCACTCTTCACATTAAAATTCATACTTACATTGTATTTGCACAATAAATGTTTGACAATACTTATAATAATTATCTTTCATTTATATATATTCTTTATTTTCAAGCCAAATATTAAAATTTCTACAAGTTAATCTTTTTTGTTATCAAAATAGGGTTCCGCAAAGAGAATTATGATCAATTAGAGTTCCATGGCAAAACAAATTGGGAACCTCTGCTCTAGACAACAGAAAAGGAACAAGTTTACTTACAAAAGCAGTTAAAAATCACCCAACTAGGAAAGATTCGCTCAGGCAAGGAATAATATACGACTCTTCGGTTCTATACGAGAATCAAACTGATTAAAACAACATCCATCGACTTAAACACTACAAATCCTCAAATGATAGCTCTTTTTAATTACAAATTAATACATATGAGTAAATTATCCTTATAGAAAAATTGTAGACAAACTTACATTCCCACGGACGTAAAACTTTTTTTGTGTTTCTTATTAACTTGGGTTTTGCATTCTAATACGACAATGCCCGCAAGAATGTTCAATATTGTATAGAATATTATTAAGTCTAGTCGGCTGTGCATGGACAAGACTACAAAAGATTCGCCTCTTGAAAACAGCATCTGGAAAATATTATCTTTTTACATTATAAAGGTTTGAGATGGGCACTGAATTAATTCAATGATATTGTAGTCTACCTACATTTATTTCATTTAAAATATGATTGATCGCAAAATACGGAATAATTTGTTGTGGAGGAACATACTCAAACATCTAATTAATTATATACTCTTAATTTATTGAGTATTTGGATACTGGGCACAGGACTGTATTTGAGCGGATCATAGAATATTTATTTAAGTATATAAATGTTGTATGTATTTGTATTTAGTGTCCACTGAAATATATATTAATTCAGCATTTGGTGATGTCTGTATACATATTTTGAAAATCCAGAAAAAAAATTTTTGAGTACAAATAAATAACGAATTACAAGAAATAAATAAACATGAGGTATTGAATATAAATTATGATTCCTAAAATAAAATGAAAATAATTATTTTCATAGCATCTCTGTGAAAACTTACCATTACGCCATTTCTCCGTGGAGGTAGGCAGAGAGGACTCTTTTGTCCTGACGCACAATTCTAGTCTCATCCATATTCATGAAGGTTTGCTGATTGTTAGGGCTCTTAAAAACACCATCTTCCAGTATTATGTCACTCTTAATGGTGTCGTTAATACTTGCGTCAAATCTGCAATCTTTCCTACCTTTCTTTCCTCATTCATCCATTCAACATGCCCAAATAACCTAAGCAAGCCTTTTATAATTCTGTTTACTCTGCCAGGGACAGATTTACATTAAAATGATATAAAACAAAACGATGCTGATTTCTTTTAATTTTTGTATTTGTGTTGACTTTCTGAATAAATAGAACAACACAAAAATTAAAATGAATACAATTATTCCGAGACTTGAAGTAAAATAAAATAAAAATTGCCAGTAAAAATATTTAAAATAATCTGGAGTAGAGGAACAAAGGTCTCTCTCTGCTACAATAGTTTGGGGAAAGTATTGAAAAAGTGACAGCTGTTTCGGCGGTTCAGGACATTCTCATGAAACGTCGAAACAGCTGTAACTTTTTAATACGTTATGCAAACTAGTAGAGCTCAATAATAATATTTATTAAAATTTAAAAAAATAAAGATGGTGTTCTACAAGTCAAACACAAAAATAGTAAATAAATTATATAAAGATAGTTTATTAATTTTAAAACTCACGGATTTATCCACCAAATTAATTCAATTATATTACTTTCATTATTTATTATTTCATTTATATATGAAATAATAAAGATTCGCATAAAAATCATAACTTTTATGTAAATTCCAATAAATGTTATACCTATATCAAGTTGTAAATTACATTATTATGTTAAATAAATTGCAGCACGGTAATAAATAATATTTGACTTGGTATTATATAAAATTTCATTCATCTCCATCAAAACAAAGAAACCCTAAACTACGTCTGATCTGATCTGATGAGAGGGAGAGGTTTAAGTAGAAGGCTGCGATGGGCTTCGTGCGGGGTGGGAGGGGGGTCAGAGTTGAGCTACGTACTTCTTTCATTTATTTTATTTGGCGCAATTAAAACGGTACAGAATATTCGACCGATAAATATGTGCAGATCGGTTTGCACCAACAAATGGTGGCGATACATCGGTACGCTATAGGTAGGTACTTAAGTTTTTCTTTAAATAAATATCTCTTGCACATGAGACTGCTCTCGCTAGTGAAAAAATAATTTTTATTTTGTTCGTTAAAATGAACTTTAGAAATTTAAACCTGTAAAACTCAATGTCTGTCTGTCTGTCTATCTGTCTGTCTGTTTGTCTGTTCTTTATACAAATCTACACCGTTGCTCCGATTCGACTCAAATTTTGCATACTTATGCTTTAGGACCTGGCGGATAACAAAGGCAACATTTCTCTCCTCCCCTTTACGCCTTTCCCTCGCCCGATAAATTTTAAGTGCAAATCTGTACCGTTCGACCGATCAGACTCAAAATTTGTAAATTTATTCTTTAGGACCAGTCGGGTAAAGTGACACTTCCCCTTCCTCCTCTAACTCATCTCTTCCCTCAGATATATTTTCTGTACAAATCTACACTGTTTCACCGGTTGGACCCATACATATTCCCGACGACCTACCGAAAAAATAGGCCATATTTCTTCCCTAGACAACCAGTCCATCCCAGCCTTCATTAAATGGAAATATTGTTTTAATTAGAGGCTTTGCAAAACAATGGAACCTTTGTTTCCCTCCACAACTTTATTTTCAAATTAATCCTTAACCCGTGCAACGCCGGGTATGAACAGCTAGTGATGCTATATAATAAGCTTTATGAGACTTATCGGTAATATTTTTCCAGCGAGTATTCAAAAATTCAAAAATAAAAAAAAACAAAAATTACACATGTTCTCCCAACCATTAACAATTTGCATGACTGTTAGTGTCACTAATCATAAAAAATATAAAATATATTTACTATTATTAAAGAGTTGAGGTTGTTATTACGGTATTATTTAACTGTGATTTCGGTTATTTTATACGTACCGTATATATTACCGAGAAGCGAATTTTGACGTTTCGTTGGATACTTATCCAACGTCATCAGGAGGACGACCTTTATCCGCGAAGGTCGAGGTCGGAGTCCAACCTCCTCCTCCGCGACCACGAAACGTCGAGATTCGCTTCTCGGTAATACATACGGTGTGTACAAAATATTCGAAATTATAGTTAAGCATTTATTATTGTTTTATATTTATTTTTTATAATTTTAATTATTTTTTGTTCTTAATAATTATGAAAATGTCTTCTTCATTTTATACCCAATAATTAAAAAATAGATTCGGTAATATAAAATAGCACAAAATGGAATTAACAGGAAAAAAACTACGTTCCCCTCGGGCAATGGGAAGGGGGGGGGGGGTTCAAAAAAGTGCAGTTTATGGACGTTCCCAAATGGCTGGGTTTTAAAAAATAATATATAAATAGTTTGTTTCAATTATTATTAAATAATTAATAATCGTTATTATGAATAACGGTACGAAAATCGGATTGTAATGTGACGCACTATTCTATATTAACATGCCTACCTAAATAATTTGGTGTGATAATCCATCCAAGTCTGAAAACAATTGTACAAATAATATTTGGTCGGGATCCTACAGGCCAAAAGGTCCAATAACAGAAGCCAAACACATTAAAATACACCCTAGCATATAGTTTAATTATGACCTCACCGGGAATCGAATCCTGAATCTCCTGAGAATCCAGTGTCATTCCATTGGGCTACGAGGGCCGCCTTTTTATTCTATTTCATTTTACACGGCTTGGATTTATTTTAGTATCCATGACTTGGATGACAATTATTTGTTGTTTCTCCGGAAGTTTTGCATCCGTACGGTGCTATTAGTTTCACGGTCGAGCTACAATTTGTAGCGAAATGAATTACGCACTGTCTTCCTAATATGTTGAAGTCAATAACACTAAAATCCCCTAAATCACTGAAGAACACTCAAACATTTTCGAAAAATTTCAAGTATAATCTAGAAGATTCGAAAAACCAACGTGTTTGGTATAAAAGGTTGGAACCAGGCCGCAGCGCTTCACGTTTATTTTAACGTTTGAATCGACGCGGTACTAGCGACAGATCGTAGTGATCGGTGTGGCCAGTGCAAGTGTAAACCGAGCGACAATAAATTAACATTACATTATTTGCAATAATTAAGGGGAATTTTCTCGAAAGCGTTTCCAAGTGATAATAAAGTTTTCACAGACGACTAATCAATTTCGAAATAGTGTGAATTTGATATAAGCGTTTAAATTTAAATCATGTCTAGTAACTTTGTGAATTATTATAATAATCAATAAATCGTTAACTAATTACAATTTTTTTTTTATAATTACATATCAGATTGATAAATTAATTATGCAAGTTATGACGTGAAGCGAGTGCGAGCGAGCAACGATATTCTGTTTGATGCTTACAATGTTATCATCAAATACATCGACATGATCGCTCAGTTCATTTAAGAGTTGCTACGCGTTACAGTGTGCTTATTCATCACATTCTGCATTTGGGACATTAAATAACGCGTGACAGTACAAAAGAGACAGTTTTCAATTTCCCCCCTAGCCACGTCTCGCGACAATATTTAAGATCCGGAAATTGATATCTAGATGACTGCTTGGACTTGAAAAGGTTCTATAGCGAGAAGTGGGCGGTTTTTTCTCGCCTGGTGAGTTTCATAAAAAGTTAATTTTTTTCGGATATGTGCGTTCTCAAATATTTGAATGAATGAATACGGTTTCGTGATATTCTCATGAAATATTTATATGGTTAACTAGTCATCTTGGATCGTCTATTCAAACGTCGATCGGGTCTATTCTCATTGGTTTCGGAACCGTTCATTGTACCCCGTAATATGACACTGTATTTATTTGTTACGCCGTATATTTATCGCATTACATAAGAACAACATATCCGTTAAATGGAGGAAAACAACAAAATTGAGAAAACAGAAGAAAATTACGTGAACTATATTACTTTATTCTCAATATGACATCTATATAAATAAAGTGTCTGAAAAATATCAGTAACCATCTTAATTTCATTTCAATGTTCATTTTTAATTTTTATTTAATGTTAACCTTTCAATGTTTATTTCAATAGACCGTTGACAGAAAATACAAAAATATAAAAAATGTATTAATTACTTTGTTAATTGAACGATGATAATAGTTATTTATCAAATCAAAATATTTTTTTCTGGTTTGTGTTTTCTGAGGTGCTATTCCGTGTTGTTACAACTTTTCTGGCCGACGTTTCGGATATCATTGCAGGGTTCATCATAAGGAATGGTTAGTGATACGTCCTAAAATAAAAATAAAAATTAATAAAAAAGGCACAATACCCCAGAAAACACAAAGCCAAAGATTCTGAATGGCGGTTAAAACATAGGAACATCTACTCTACTTTAGTACTACTCTTCTAAAAGGGAGCGTCCCTCGTAGCCCAGTGGGTATGACACTGGCTTCTCACACCGAGGATTCCGAGTACGATTCCAGAACAGCCTGGCATAATCTACGGCATACGAGAGACATCTCCAAAAGTCTGGAAAACGCGAGGAACTTCTCGAAAATGCGGGAAGCATCTCGAAATTTCGATAAAAGCATTAGCCAGTATAAATACGCTACGCGGAAGCGTATTTTATAAGTTTTGAGTTATTTTTCCGTGCGCGTCTGACAGCGATAACAGAAGCGAAGATAGCCGCGGGTGGCGGGTCAGTCTGGCCAAGCGAGCAGTAGCGACGAGAAGCCAGTGATGCCAAATGAGCGGAAATTTGACAGCGATTCTAGAAACTTCTACGTAGCGAGATAAACCGAAGCGAAATTAATAAGTGCGGAAATTGATGGAATATTCTAGTGAACAATTAATAAAGTGTAAAAGCAAATGTAAAGTGTCTATTTATGAGTGATAAATTGCGAAAAATTTCAATTTAAGGAATAGCGTTACACTTAATAGCCATAAGTGACCTTGTACATTAGTTTAATTAATTAATCGGTATTCAATAAATCCTGTATTAAATCCCAGCGTTTTCATTAATTCTTCCCGCAGCCACGACACATGACAATATATATATTTTTTAGAAAAATAAATTTGCAACTCAATTATTTAACTCGTTTTATTTTTACATAATTTTTTTTTTTTTGTTTAATTTTAAATGTAATTTGAGACGAAGTCATACGTTGTTTTTACGAAATAAAATAATGTCATTGTATTGCTTTGGGTTGAGACGAAATTCTTTCAAGTTATTTATAAAATTCAAAAATGTATTTTTAGGTTTTACAAATTACTTGCTATATTTATATTCTACTCCCAACATTAATGTCTTTTATTGCCTGTAGAATGCGTTCTTTCTTATTACTGCAAATGCATATTATACTGGTGTTTTTGTTCCAAGATGTGGGTCTTTTCTGTGTATAGTTTTCTGGAATATTCTGCCATGTATATGTGACTTCTCTGGCTAAAGTTTCGGATCCCATTGTAGGGTCCATCATCAGGGCTGATTTCCAACATGATATCCAACATTACCTCTTAAGCATTTTGCCTTAAGCAAAATTAATCTTGCGAAAATTGTGGCAACGGCATACCCCATGGGATGAAGTACCACCAAAGGAAATTTTAGTTGAATGGAAGACGTTTGCGAGTGACTTAAAAATATTCGTAATATTTCTTTGAGTCGCAGAATGCTCCCAGTTCATTTTCGTGAAATTTCGCTTCAGAATTCTCAGATGGATCATCTGTGGGATACGCAGCTGCCGTATATCTTAGAGCTGTAAAATCATAAAGGACAAGTGTCGATACACCCATTGATTGGTATGTCGCGAGTGGTACCTATACGTACAAAATTCGAATTAAACGGAGCGGCTTAACTTTCGCGAATGATAAAAGGGATCTTTTCGTTTTTTAACTAATCAATATTGTTTGACAACATTACTTGTTGGTTGGATTCATCAATTTTTCTATCATGGCTACAAACTTCTCCGCATTTACTACAGATGTATAAAGGAAATCGGGTAACGGAAATATTGAATTTAACCGAAAATTTAATTTGGAAATAAGTGTCCTCTCATCTTAATAGTGCAGACCCTGCGTCTCGGGGAATGTTACCATCTAAGCTGGTAATTTCCGATCTCTGGTGGAGACCGCAATGGCTCCTCCAACCTCCTATACATTGGCCGAGTCAATGCTCTGTTAATAAATCGCAAGATCTGCCAGGTTTTTGTAAGACCAAGATCACTGCGTACTTTATTTCTACGGATGAAACATTTTTAGAGCGTTTCAGTTCATTAAGAAAATTACAGAATGTTATAGCATATTGTTTACGTTTTATTCATAATATCAAAAGTCCCACACACAAACATCTAGGTTTATTGACAGTAGAAGAACTACGAGATTCTCTCAAACTTTTGATCAGATTTGTTCAGTCACGAGACTTACCTGAGGAAATAGAACAGTTGCGTGATAATAAGCCTTGTTCAAAGCTTTTGTTACAATAGTTTCCATTCTAGATGTCGATGGTATTGTTCGTATGAATGGTAGATTAAGACACTCAAATCTACACCATGATGCGAAATTTCCTAAATATTGCCTAAGTCTGCTTGTTTTACTGAATTGATAATAAATAATTATCATAAAATTCATTGTTATGCGGGGCCGAATACAGTGAATGCAATTCTCTAACAAAAATTTTAGATAATCTCGGCGAGACGCGTTATACGTAGTCGCATTTTTCAATGTCTTATTTGCTTTAAATTAAAGGTAAAACCCACAATACCTCAAATGACAAATTTGCCGCCCGACCGAGTTCAATTTTCGCGATGTTTTGAAAGGGTGGGGACAGATTTCGGGGGACCCTTTGGTATAAAGGTAAACAAGTCAGGTAATTCCAAAATATTGAAGGCTTACCATTGTGTTTTTGTATGTTTAGCTACAAAGGCTTGGAAACAGTTTCAGACCTCACAACTGACGGATTTTTGTCGACCTTATCTCGGTTTGTGTCCAGGTGAGAGCTTCCATCGCTGATTGGTTCTGATTGTGGAACGAATTACGTAGGTAGTAAGTAGTAACATACATCTTAATGAGGTTCAAAAATACCTGGCAAGTCCGGATATACTGGACCGTTTACATTCTCAATGTACACGTTACGGCATTTCGTGGGTGTTCAATGCACCCAGCTACTAGCGAAGGGAAAAACTACATTTCAAAATGAAGACTACAACACCCACACGTTCACCAGTTTGAAGACTACAAAGTGTATACTACATTTGTAGTAAAAACTACATGAAGTGAACTAATTGTATTACTACGAAATTGTAGTAATAATGAAGTGAAGTAATTTTAGTATTAATGAAGTGAAGTAATTGTATTTATTAATGATGTGAACTATTGTAGTACTACAAAATTGTAATGACCTGCAATAAGTGCTTTTTGAAAAATGTACTACTAGAAAATTTTCAAAACCATGGGGGGGGGGGTTGTTTCAGTTTCCAAAGATTTCTTCAGTCGGTCCCAAAATTTTTCAAACCATGGGAGGGGTTGTTTCGATTTTCAAAACTTTCTTCATTTTTCTACATTGACTTCCCAAAAATTTCTCATAAAAAATGTACTATTTGAATTATGTACTCGTACTTTCGATAAGTTTGAAGTGTGTGTACTTTGTAGTGTTTGCTTTGAATTGAAGTGTACTATTTGATACTTTCAATAACTCTGTGTGTATATAATAATTTTGCAGTGTACAATTTGTACAATGTAGTACTACATTGCATTGATAATGTAGTACTACATTGTAGTAGTGAGGACAGAGTGGACCCATCACTAACAGCTACCCTAACTCTGGTGAAATATTTGAGGCGGGAATAAAGGCATCAAAAATGTTGATGAAACGGGTAATAGGTGATCTGGTACTCACCTTTGAAGAGTTAACTACGGTTTTTAGTAATATAAAGCCGGTTATGTATGGTCCCTTGTCAAAATAACTGTACACAGCAAGATGCCCACGTATTATTAGTGTTCTAGACGTCACGCGAAGCTTTTGAATTATGCCAGAACTTTCTAGAAGTCTCCCATTTAGCGATGTAGGCAGTGCTGTAAAATCCTCGATTGGATGGAATTTTTTCTGCTTCCATCATCATCGGGTGATAATTTTATATAAATATCAATTAATTACAGCGACGTCATATTGTATATTCTTAACAAACGAGATCTCACGAAGTGTTCTTTATAGAGACCCACAGGAATAACTATGCATTAAATTCACCGTTAACACACATGCATCGCCATGGAAACAAATTTTCGGAATTCGTGGACATTTTTCGTTGTAGGAGCATACCCGAATTAAAGAATTACTTAGACTTGAAATACACAATAGCATTAATTACAGCTTCATGGACTAAATGTTTTATTTCCCACGAATTATATATATTTATTCATTTTAAAGAGCCCTAATAATTGTTATTTTAGCTTTTAAATATGTTTCGATTTTGTCTTTTATAATTATTTTTTTGGTTTACTTTATCTTCTTATTTTATTCACCTGGTATATTAATTTAATAATCTTTATTTTACTCTATTATTAATTTTTTAAGGGTTTGTAATTGTTACTGTTTGCTTATTATCGTTTATATATATTGTTCATTTATTTTAAATATGTTTTCTTTAAAAATCTCCTTAGGTTTTCACGGCCGTTCAGAATCTTCTGTGTATAGTTTTCTCGGATATTCTACCCTGTATATGTGACCTCTCTGGCCAACGTTTCGGATCCCATTGCAGGGTCCATCATCAGGGCTGATGCAGGGTCACAACAGCCCTGATGATGGATCATGAAATAGTATCCAAAACGTTGGCCAGAGAGGTCACCTATACACGGCAGAATATCCCAGAAAACTATACATAGAAAAAATGTTTTATTTATATTATTATTTTTTAATTGTTTACCGTAAAACTTATTTTATGTTAGGTTTATAAAAATCCGTTTAATTTTCTTGTACTGTAAAAGCCCACTAGGGCGTTGATAATAAATAAATTTAAAAAATTGTATGAGTGAGGAAAAGATAACAGAATTGATGTGAATGTAGGGAAGGTACATAATAATTGAATTATTGTGGTTGGTCATAAATCATATACACCATAAATCAAGGTGACAGGTGGAGAGAGAGAGGAGGAGGCGTCTGAACGCCCGCACTAAATGTGAAACCTGTCGACGGAAATCCTTTAGAAAGTCCTTCGGGTGCTTTGCTTAATTCTCAACCCCAATTTTTATTATTTTCCCTCAGTTTTACAAAACTTTCCTAATATTACAACTAGTTCAAAAACTGTCATTTTCTTGAAATGTTTCGAACCACAGACAGGGAGCAATCAGAGGATGGGAGAGGGTTTACACAAGCTACTCGAAACACGCGAAACCGACTACTTTTTAAAAAGTTTAAAATTATTTTTTCGCGTGAATATTTAACGCTCTTACATACAGGATGTAACAGAAGTAGTCCACAGTACTCTATAGATAGATTCCTACCTTAATTATGAGTAGAAAATGTCCAAGCAATCATGACCTAATATCAACAGTTAAGTAGATATGCGACATCAATGTTTGCATTTTTTTTTCAACATTTCTGTCTTATTTATTACAAAACGCTGTTTTTTCATTACAGTAACTTATATCCAATATGAAAAATTCATTTTCTTTAATACAAGTCAAATAAAATGATAAAGACCTTCCAATTCCAATTGGAATTTTTCAGGGTTTTTATTACTTTATTTAACTTTTATTGAAACGAATGAATTTTTCGTAATGTTTGTGAACCATTTAAAAAAAATTATGTTCCTATAAATCATTTTATTGTATACTCATTATGTTCAGCAATACAGTTAAAGCTGATTGCCACTGCCTTAAAATAACCATACAATATGACCGACTGAATAAGAAATGTCGATGGTTGATACGGCTTTCGTTATGAAAAGTACGGAAAATCATTTCAAAATCAGATACGTAGAAATTACAGTAAAAAATGTACTCATTCAATTTGACTTCCGTCTAGGAAAATGTTGACTATAGCACGAATCTCTCAATAAATCAATTAATTGCCTTCGAGTCACCGGCCATTGTGTGACGTCCCGAAATAGCGACGGTACAATAGTTTATTGTTTGACAATAATTTATTGGTTTGTTTTGCGATATATCTAGTAAGCGATACGCACGATTACCCTCCAAAATATGTACTATAAAAATTTTGATTCACAGAACTCAAATCTGATACGATATTTTTTTTTACTCCCTTTATATTAACTCGTGGCGTCCGCTTGCTTGCTTGCCGGCTTGCCGTCGAAAAAACTTTGGATCGATTTTTGACCCTTTTCCCGTGATCCAATCGAGCTGAAACTTTGCAAGCAGACTCGTGGCGATGATCAAGAAGATCTATCAAATTTTCGTTAAAAAATAAGTATAATTATAGTATAATTTTGGATTTTCCAAAATTTTTAATGTTTTTTTCATACAAGTTGTGTGGAGATTCCGACGCATATGGTAGACACGAAACCCGAAAATGAGAAACGGAGTATTGTAAAAACTTGGTTTTTGTGGGTGGCAGGAAGGTAAAGGTTTTAGAAAAAAATTGACATTCTAATTTTCATTTTTTTCTAAAACTTTTACTTTTCTGCTTATCGGATCGAGACAGAAAAAAATTTGGATAAAAATAAATTAAGATATTCAAGAGAGAAAAGATAAGAACTCCAACTCAATTTAAATAACATTAACGCCGTTAGAGGTAGGCTTATTTAAATACATAATTTATAAAAAATATGATTTATCGTTACTTTATATCTTCAATGACTACAAGGGAATGCAAAATTATGGCAAATCATTTAAGTATGAAGTTAAAATCGATTTACTATTAATAGACACATCGGCAATCATGGAGGTATTTAAAGGTTAGGCCTTTAGGCATAAAACAGCAAACTTAAACATTTTAATGAAAGTAAAATGCTATAAAATTTATTTTTTATACCCAAATTAGTAAAATAATTATTTTTCAAGAGAAGAACTAAAATAAATCCTTTACATAAAATGTCTAACGCGAAATCATTAAGGTTGATACTCGTCCCTCAAAAGGGCGCAAATTTAATTATTTAACATTGCTAATGGGATTATGTCTCTGCTTGACTTGTGATTCTTGTGATACTGTTTCATTTCCCCGACCTTAGCTGTGTCTTTGTTAGAAGAAGGTCGGAGAGAATTTTAAGAAGTTCTAGGTAAACAAATCATGAAATAAACATTTTCCCTTCTGATTGCTACAAATATCGTCAAACTCAACCGCATTTTAAGCTTATGAATATTATAATATTATATTATACGAAAAAAGGCACGTTTTTTAAATACATATACCACATGTCACGTAATTAACGCAAACCCTGCAAGTACTTTGTTAAGAATCGGCTACTGGTTTAAAATGTTCAAACAACCATGACCTAATTAATATCAATTGCATTTTTTATCAATATTTCTGACTTATTTTTTGCAAAAAGTTTAACTGTCATTACAGTAACTTAAATCAATTATGAAAAATTCATTTGCTTCAATATAACTTAAATAAAATGATAAAAACCTGGTAAAATTTTTTTTTTTCCAATTTTGTAATGTTTTTTATCATTTTATTTAAGTTGTATTGCAGCAAATGAATTTTTCATACGCTATATAAGTTACTGTAACGATAGTTCAACTTTTTACGAAAAATAAGTCAGAAATATTGAAAAAAATGCAAACTTTGATATTGCATATCTTCATAACTATTGATATTAAGTCATGGCTGCTTGAACATTTTAGACCAGTAGCCGATTCTTAACAAAGTACTTTCAGGGTTTGCGTTAATTATGTGACATGTTGTATATACTTCGTCTCCAATCGGTTTCCTCTATGGTTAATTGGGAAAATAGTGCAGTTTATTCCTGTTGTCTTATACACCGCAGCACCCTATCCGGTATGCTGATTTAGCCTCATCTAGAGGTGTCCATTTTTTTAACCGCAATTGTGGTCCCTCTTAGCTTTTCAGAATAGGCCTGGAAGTGGTATTACCCTTCCACAGTTCAATGGCTCAATACTATATTTTACTAGCGCAGTATTGAACTTTTGAAGTCGGCCACACCATACCTTGCAACTATCTGGAAGCAAGTTTACCTTTTCCACCATACTCCGGTAGCACTGGTGGCGCTTTGGAACAAATAGGGTTGCTAAAAAATAATTAATAATAATTCTTTTCATTTCATTTCATTTCAGTACCGATAAATCGACGTTTATTGGACCAAAGACATTTAATTGCTTGGTACACCCACACATAATACATATAAAAATATAGGATATTATGTGGCAAGCCTCTCAGCCACTACCTGCATCGCTAGAAACCTGTTCTAATTTAGGTAGCCTTCTTTTATCATTTTACCACCTTAAGATGATATCTAATATTTATTTTGAAAGAAAATACAGTACCTATATACAGTAAAAATTAAGAGTAAAAAATATAAAAGTTTCATGCGAGATGTAAGAGAAATAAAGGAATAAAAAATGTAAATAAATGCAAACGGTAGTTTTACATTTCTTATCAAGACTGCGTCTTTCACTTGGATCTACAAAGGAGGTAGCAAGCTGAAATAAAAGTAAAAAAAATGAATAATTTATTGTGTGGATACTATCCTTTACTTTTTTTAATATAAAAGATTATTACCAAATGAATGTTTTATTCCCGATTTTACATCTTTCACTATTCTTCATTCTTATATATACCAATCTTGATTCTTTATACTATTTATTTTATTTTGAAAATGTAGTAGTTACAGTAATTCAAAAATTACATTTACCAATTTCAGTTCATAGTGGATTTAAAAGTAGATCTTAGAAGATCATAAGAACATAAAGTGTTAAATTTAAAAGTGTTTAATTTTTTAGAATTCTGATGGTAGTAATGAACTAATTACTTCAAATAGAAAAACACATATTTGTTATATTAAAGGAAACACATTCTTATTGTGAAGTTGCAATTTCAGAACAAAGTTCTGTGAATTATTAAACCATTTTTATTAATCAATTAGAAAAGACAAACAGAAAAAATCAAATTAACGAAAAAATATTTAAATGCCACCGGTACTTGAACCACGGACCTCACATTCTATCCGGGAATGGCGCGTTATCCAATTTCGCCGTGGCACTCTGGTAAGTTAACGAAAAATTTTCAACCTTACATGTAGTCTCTTTTTAATTGATTAACATTTTTATTCCATTCTTAAAGCAATCCACTTTTTATAATGCAATAGTTACGAATACCTTCGCGTATCTACCGCTAGAGGACGCCAGAAATTAATTAAATTCATTTTAATTTAATTTAATTTTTTTAATTCCCGGATAGAATGTGACGTCCGTGGTTCGAGTCCCGGTGGCATTTAAATATTTTTTCGTTAATTTGATTTTTTCTGTATGTCTTTTCTAATTGATTAATAAAAATTGTTTAAGAACACATATTTGTTTATCGTGTGATAAATTTTCATAGCTGTCCTCTCCATGAAAATTGAATTTTCACATGCCCAAGTAGAGGCATGCGATGTTTATTTTATGCTCTTTAAGCTTTTAAGCATTTTGTTACACAAGCCTCCGATAAGCACTGTATATCTACATATTATTGTACGAATATTATTAGTTAAATAAATATTAATATTTGAATTATTTCCAAAAAATGTTTATGGTTCACAGATTACTTGAATTATTGACTGCACCTTCCTGGCCACATATTAAAAAATGTAACGTTACCAAAAAACAATTTAAAATAAATATTTTGATTTTTTCCTATCTATTCTAATTTACATAAACGATTCACCTTCCCCAAACGACTATAATCAAGACCAAAATTTACTCCAATATTCTATTATCGTTTAAATGCAAAAATGCCAAATTATTCGCCACCGAATGTATAGATGTCGTTAAATTATCATAATCCTTATTACAACGAATACTCCTACAAAAGCAGACCAGAAATCAGCTTACAAAATTAATGTCTTTTTTAAAAGAGGCATTCATTTGGCATGCCTTAGATTTAACCATATTCAGGGGGAAATCTTTTTTACTCTACACCAGCTTTTTCTTTTGGTCAGATTTATCCGGTATCAAAACGGAGATCGTAGTCTCCTCACGTTCGTTTTATTATTACCAACGTTCTGAAATTTGGACATTCAACACGCACAAAAGTCCTATCGCTTACAAGTAGCCTGGAACTCAGTAAACACTTCATTTTGTTGCAAATGAATATTTATATATTCCGACTGAATGAATAGTACCTTATTATACCTTGGCTAAATTCAACCGGATTTTTAGTTACAATGGTAAGTTCAATGATATATTTAAAGCGCAAAGTTATCTTTAGGGACAATGTTTCGTCATTACTCCCTTTATATTAACTCGTGGCGTCTGCTTGCTTGCCGTCAACAAAAATTTTGGATCGATTTTTGACCCTTTTTCCGTGATCTAATCGAGTTGAAACTTAGCAAGCAGACTCGTGGCGACGATCAAGAAGATCTATCAAATTCTTGTTAAAAAAAAAAATAATTATAGTATAATTTCGGATTTTTAGAAATTTTATTGTTTTTTTCAAATCGGAATCATTAGAAAAGTTTGATTACGGCGGCCCGATAACGTCGCGGAATATTTTCTAAATTTGAATTACTCCGTCGGTATGCACAATAAGTACTTCTCTACGAACGTGGAAAATCTAAATTGACTGATAAATGTTTTTAGAATTTAATCTTCAAAGCATGAAGTGTCTTATCAAAGCTCAAAACATCTGACATTTTAGAAATGTATTAAATTCCTGTAAGTTTAGCGTTATGTCATATGTTTTAATTCGTCTTTAATTGTTGTTATATTTTACAAAGAAAGGGGGTATAATAAAGACTTGGTTTTTATGGGTTACTTTTTTTTAATTATTCGTTCGAGTACTTACATTTTTACTTTACCACATCTCTCCACTTGAAAGCCGGTTCGAATTGATGTGTTGATGGAAATCAATGGATCTGGATATTGACGAAGCCCAAGCTATGAATGTTTACAAAACTATTTCTGTACGCCTAAGTACCTACTCACTTTGCTCGTGGCCATTTGGCAGCGTTCATAAAAAATTTAATGCATTCAATATAGTTAGGACTATGTTTATTCATCTAACGTTTTTTCGTCTAACGTCTAACATCTAACGTCATTTCAAAGGATTTTTTTTATGAAATTAGATTATTTCTCATATTTGTTCTATAACTACTATGCACAACTATAGATTACACGCTTATTCAAAACCTGCTAAAAATTAGAAATCTAAACTTATCTAAAATAAAAATTGAATATAAATAAAATAAACATATGTAGAATTCATACAAAAATGCAGAAAACCACCAATCTAGGCTACACACACACAGTGGCAAGGAATGCCACATAAGCAAATAGAGGCACGAGCAACGACCTGCCGCGCGACTGGCAGGTCGTTGCGCCATCAGCATTTCGGACGATTTATTCACACTTACATAGCTGTACTCCAAAATTCCTCTGTTCGTAAATTATATAAAAGACGCACATGCCCTAGTCAGACATGTCAGTCCTTCGTAGACCTCTGGCGGGTGGCCAGAGGCTACTGCCCTTGGAGTATCTATCATTGTCTGTATAATCATACTCATTTATATTTTTTACTTGTTTTATCGAGATAATAAATCATCAAATATTCTACGACTTTGGAGCCGAAAAAGTAACTGCTCCAAACCATCTCCAAACCACCCAAATATATATATTATACATACCCTTTTTTAAATTTAAAAAAAAATTAGTAAAAATTGTATACAGGAAATTGATACAAAAAAACCAAAACTAATTAGGTTTTGCGATTACTTATATCTACTAAGCGGGCTACTTCGTGGCCAATTGTGGTTATCGCAGCTCCACCCAGAACCTATTTCTACTTTTTGTATAAATTCTATGATTTTTGTATTCAAAACGTAATTTACAATGATAAAAAGAAATGTATTACCACAACACAACATAACTCAATCAACGCAAAAAAATATTTTTTTTATTATTAAACTACCTGCAACCGTCAAAAGTGATTTACAGTATATTTTTGGCGGTCCACGGAGTGGCGGCGGTAGCGACATGCATAGAGAGGCGCCGGTGATTTAATTTGGGTTTTTTAGCCGTAAATTCGAACGAAATTAAGGACGCTATACGAAGTTACAGACGGACAGACAGGTAGATAGATAGATGGACAGACAGTGAAATTATAATGTTTAAATAATTAATACATATGTAGAAATGAAGGAAACACACGCGAAACGTTTCCTTCGTATTAAACAATTAATGTCATAACTATTATGAAAACAAAGCTAATATTGACCTTTCTAACAGGGGCATGCACTGAGAATAAGGAGCATGACTTTTATTTAAACATATATCAGGAAAAAAATCGAAATGAAATATTTAGTTGGCAGAATACTATGAAATATGAATATCTGAATAATATGTTAATTATTGTGGTAGGAATATTAAGAGAATATATTATTTCTGTTTCTTTTCAAAATATTTTCTTAGAAAACAGTTATGCTTTTTGTTCTCACTGCAAGCCCCTGCTTTCTGTCGTTATATAATTGTATAAACTTCGTACTTCCATATTTGAACTAGTGAGGTGGGCAAGGATATGATATAATGGAAATGAAGTAATTAATTTTTGAATAAATACATGTTAAGGAACCATTATTTCTGATAAGAGTAACAATTTTGGTATATTTAATTCTCAGTGGGCATGACTCTGGCTTCTCACACCGAGGGTTCCCGGTTCGATTCCCGGTGAGGTCACAATTAATTAATGAATTAGTGATTTACTCAAGCATGAGTGTTTTGTGACGTGTTTCGCTTCTGTAATTGGGCCTCTTGGTCTGTTGAAGCGTAAATAAAATAAAAATAAAGAAAGAATCGTCCTCCTAACACATTCGTATTTGTATATTTATAAGCCTTTGTTGCAACATTAGTATTATTTTTGCCTTATGCTATTTACCAGCATAGAGAAATGAATTTTATTTGACCATCCCCACAAACGCACGAAGGAGATTCCTCAAAAATAGTAAAGCAACTCTGACTAAAATTGATCGATTGACTGAAGACTCCGAAAAAAATAAGCAACTCATGATTAAGTGAAACGTGTTTGCCATCTCACGGAAAAATTTACACAAAACGTGAAGGATAGGATAATATTTATCAGAAAGTGTTAATAACACTCAAAGAAAACGATAAGCTTCACAAGAGTTTCTCGTACATCTTTTTAACACCTATACATGAAATCTTAATTTGTGCGTAAAATTTTAATTTGAATTTTGTTTACCGTTCATTACTTCCGAGACTGGAGAATTCATCGTTCAATTGTAAAAAAAATACATAAGAATGAAATATAAAAAAAATGAACAGTGAACATTTAGAAACAGTGGAAGTGAACTCCAAGGAGGAAGGAGAAAATCGCGTTACTGAACTATGCTCAAACTCTATGAATCATAATTTATTTCATAATATTATAATATTTGGATAATTTATATAGCGCCGTTTCCGCGAATACTCACCTCAAGGGCACTTTGCACAGAAAATTATTTTACAAAACAACTAACTGCTAAAAACTTATTAACTATTAGGTGGCATGCAAGAAATGGAATTTAAGTTTTGATACTATAATAGTTGGGAGTGCCTGAAAGAATTAGGTGTTTTCGCGGAGTACACACTAGGAGTGGAAAACATTAGCTAGTGTTGTTTGGTCAGATTCTATAGGTTTTTATAGGATTGTCTAAATAAGTACGTCTTAAGTTGTTTTTTGAACTGTGGTAAGCTGTCTGATTGTTTCAGTTTATTAGGTAGTTTGTTTCATAACTTGTATCCAGCCACGAAGCCAAAGCACGATCACCGAAATTAGTTTTGTGGACGCGATTCACTTCAATTAACCTTATTATGTATTATGAATATTCAAACAAAGGCTATGTCCAGACAAAACTAGCTGTATACCTACATACTTTTATTTTTACTGACAACAAATCATACAGTGAACACATTATTGATAGTATTGTCAACAACAGGTGCATAAGTATGTATCTAACTGCAGAATACTAGTTTCTGTTTATTTATCTGTTCATAGAGCTATATTATTTCGTGAATGTAAACATACACATAGTTTTTTACACTTCTTTATCTTTTTTTTACAAAAAGTCTTTTCGTTCTCTTTTCCGCTATTATATTAAATCATATATACCTACTTGTTTTTTGAACATATCTACAATATCCTCTAGTATTTTTTCCTCATTTTATTTTAAAACTGCTCATCTCGTCATCGGTTTCTTCCTTGTGAAATGGTGGTGGCTCATTTTCTTGTATGTATGTATGGATTTATGTTCAATAGATGGACCAGACAGAATTTTTTTACTGTTATTAAGAATATATCTTTACATTTGTTCGAAACGATAAAAGCTTTCGTACGGTTACCTCTGGCATCATCTTTTTTTTAATTTTCAGGTCAGTTTCATGGTCATTTTCGTCATGAGCAATGAAGATTTAGAGTATTGAAAATAAAATGAATTGACCCCCTTGTAATTTAAAGAATACATTTATTTGAATGAACAGTGACAAAATAAATTGGTTGTGAAAGAAAAAAATGTCATATGCTTTAAACAATTTTTAACAGTTAAAGTTTAAAGTTTTTCATCACTAATTTTTTTTTGAATTTGCACTAAGAACAGCTTTGTTACATAATTCTACTAAGTCAAATAAACACACTTCAGGGCTGCGGGAGATGAATGAAAAGACTGGATTTTTTTTTTTTTTTTTTAAATAGAGATGCGAACACGGAATACGTGTCACATCAATATTCTTACTATTTTCAATCTAAGCTAAGCGCTTGTGCTATGAACTAACTTGCTAGTCTGGAGTGAGGTTCGAACCCGCGACCTTTGGATCACGAGGCGAGAGTCCTTACCACAAGACCAACAAGCTACTCATTACTATTTAGTAACGATTTATTAAATAGTAATAAATAATTATTTAATGGACAAAGAATTAATACACTGTTCTTTAAATCACCTTATTTTATAATATTTCACTCGTCTACAAACTTTTAATTATCGCTGGGCAACACTTTATTTATCACTCGTTAGAATATTCAATTTTCGCACATTGAAGTCGCACTCATTTATTTCGTCACTATGGGTAAGAACCGCTCGATATCTATCGCCCCGAAATTCCACGACTGGCCACACAAGCCGTACCCGCGGCTCACTTTGCGTCAATCGCAATGTTAAAATAAACGCTAGACCCGCTATTTATATACAAAAGCTGTTTTTTCGAACTCTCCAAGTGATCATTTTCCTTTCTAGTGTTTAGGAGTATTCTCTTCTTCTTCCAGGCAGTTTCAGTTGTCTCCCGAATGTTTTAGATAACCCCGGGGTACTGTAGGCTGCTCTAAAGCCTTCCATAGTGTTATTCCAAAAGTTAAGTCATTTAATTGCAATCTACCTCGAGTCAGCGCAATACGTCAAAAGGCGTCACAAGTGAAGCGGACATAACTCAACAAGCCAGCTAAATCTACTTAAAATTCTTGTTTAATTTAAAGGACGAAGCGTTAAATTACGATCCTGAATTAGATTTTTGAAACATTCTCTAGATTGTAATTGGTGTCATGTCGTTGAAATGCTCCTTTTTGCGTTGCGCTGAAGTTTGAAGGCGAGACACCGAAATTGTGCTGTTCTGCTGGAGCGATTTATTTCCTTCCGGAATTGGCAAAACCATTGAAGTGTATTATCGCCGATGTATGAAACCAAAAATTTTGTGTACGGCAAAGTGTAGAAATAATCCTACAATCGATAAAAAACTGTGATGGGTTGTTGCTTTTTCAGCGGTTGGTTTTATCAGCGATTTCACTAAATTATAAGGGAATATGAAATTTATGTATTTTCATGCCAATTATACATAATCGAAGTTTTTCTAACATTTTGTATGAAAAAAGTTAAATAAAATGAAAATAATGATTTTCAGGCATATTCTAGTATATATGTTAAAATAATTCATAAGAATTTCATTTATACATCAAAAAGCATATTGCTTACTGCTTCACTTTCAAAAAGTTTCTAGCATAGTTCATTTAAATGAACGAAAGATTCTCAGATTTGAACATAATATATAGAACTTTGATAATGTGTGGATGTTCTGACGATGGAATTGGTAAACGTTGCATTATGTAGAGTGATCACTTAAGCCAGCTATATATGAGCTGGCTTATTATATAAAAAATATAGAGGTATCATTACAGCTGCGAAAATCTACGTTCATAAGAAAAGACTCAGATTTTTCTAGTATAGTTCATTCATATAGGTTGTAAGCTCTGAGCCACCGTATAAAAAGACTTCCACATACGTTTCTCATATGCATAGCTTCGTATCTGTGGGACTTCTATAATTTATCTTAATTCTATATGAATGTGGAATATTCCAGAAGCAATGGATAATTATAAATACCCAGCGACGTTGGGCGAGTGTCGTAGAGTTGTTGTTGTGAAAAATTTTATCTGCGAAAACCCAGATAAAAGCGATCCATGCGGCAGCTCAGTGTGACCAGGCGTCATACATTTGACGCGAGCGCGCTTACGTGCAAAACGGAGTAGATCTACCTAGCGATCGACAAAAGTGCAGAGAAGATTCTAGTGACATGAATTTGTGCGAAACTGTGTGATATATTCCTGAAACAATTATTGTGAATTGAAGAATGGTGCTCCAATTGACTTCGTGTCCAATCACTCGTTTGAACTGTTTAAGCGTTTAATTTTCTTTCCACAGCCACGATTCCGTGACACGAAAATAAAATAAACGCATCCAAGTTTTTAATGAGATTTAAATCTCATGATAGTTTCAGAGGTAAGAATTATGCCACCGTGAGATATCTCTTAGTCATCTTTGTCCATCGCACACACATCGAGTCTCCGAAATTTGCGAAATTCTACCCTTTCAGAATCCTACACACCTATATTTTCAGAATAAATAGTTGAAAATATATATGATTTTAGATATTTTTAACTATTATATAAAGCCCTGTTCTTTAAGTTAATCTAGAGATCAAAATCGCAACTAACTACTCGGTTCTGAGATTTACCCCTCGTAAATCTGAGACCCATCTCACATGTCTCGCATCGTGGACACAGGCCTTAAGGGAGAGAGAGCGACGATAAAAAAGTTAACTTTGTTAAAGGGACTGCCGGTGAACACGAAAATGAAGGTACGGTCGCGAATTGATGGGTTTGGTATTCTTCTTTTTCTCATTTGTTAAAGGGCTTGTTCAGACACGCGGGAATCGTGCGATTGCAAATCGCGCATTTTGAAATCGCAGATGTGTTCAGAGAGCCGTGTTTAATAAGCGATTTGTGCGCGCGAATAGTCAGTTAATAAACGTCAGTTTGACAGCTCTGGTGCCGTTCTCCATCTTTGAATATCAGAGATAAATTCGCTCATTCCATGGCAAGATATAAAATGTGATTCTGTCAATTCATTTTTGGTGAATAAATGCCTTCTTACCTAAAATACTATTTTTTTCACCATTTCCAAATATCTCCACCAACTCCTGCCAAGCTTTGTTATTGGCAATTTTATTTGATTACATACAAACCTACATAAATAAGACCAGCGCGGATCCCACGCGATTCTGAAACCGCGCGGTTCCCGCTGTGTCTGAACAAACTTTTTACACTTCTATTATTTTGGGTTCCTTTTACTTTTTATGTTATTTTCCTTGTATTATAATTATGTTATTTTCCTTGTATTTTAATTATGTATTTTGTTTTTTTTTTTAATAAAGACATATCTTGAGGCGGGGACAGTGAATGGTTTTTTTCGAGTAGCCGTGCCACTTCGCAACGGTTTATATGACCGGTGCGGAGCAGCACGGTCCTGCTTGTTAGTTGAAAAAAATATCAACCTGGAGACGATTGAGTAGGACCGATAAGGAAGCTTTTGCTCTTAGAACGGTCCTGGGTAAGCGGTGGGTACCATTCACTGCGTCTGAACAAGCCCATAATCTTCGCAGAGCGGTCGCGGTTGCTCATAATGAGGAGACCACACCCAAAGATCTGGCGCAATTTGCTCCGATCTGCAGCATTTATTGCGTGTTCCGTCTCATATTACTAGAATTCATGCAAGTTTTGCCATAGAAACTGCAGCTACTATCTAAATCTTTAATTCCCCACTGCAAAGGCTTCCTAGACTAGCAAACAGATACGAGCAACTGGACGTCTTTGCTAATAACTGTACATTATTCAAACATATATTAAAAGGTGTATTGAAAGATTACTAGTATTTGTCGAATTGGACTTAAATAATTTATTTGTATTTGTATGTATATTTTTTATTATAATTTGACTTCCAAAGCTTGTGCTATATCTTTTCACTCTGTATTATTACATTTTTTGTTTTTAAATTTCTATTATAGTATATTATTCTTATGCTACTGCTTTTTACTTTATAGTATATTTATCTTTATATATTTGTATCTGTATTTTAAGTACTTTCTTTCCTCTTTATGTCATTAATATGTTTACATATTATTATTAGTTTTTTCTTTAAACTATATATTCTGTTAATGTACACTTTACCTATTTGTTGTAAAAGCCCTATAGGGCAGGGCGTTAATAAACAAATAAATAAATAAATAAATTTCTCACCATTTTTGAAGCAAATAATACAGCTACCAGCAGCAACCGGCAAACCCTCTGCTTTTATTCCTTATTACGTTCATTATTTGTCATTTACCGAGTCACGTATTCATTAAACATTTTAATGCTTTTTTAAACAAAACCCGCCGTTGACGTTCACCATTAATTCTGCCCGGAGTTGTCAACAAACCGACTCAGAAGTCGGGCATTCTCGGGCGACCACTGCCAAGTGCAATAACCAGCCGTGACTAAACACACACTTAATACCTGGGCTATTTCCGTCGCTAGGCAAGCCACGCGCAGAAAGGTACGCGCCACGCCCATCTCACGCGAGGACGCGGTCGGCAGACTTCATCACTTTCTCTTGGAATGACTCACACGAGCTGTTAACATAAATTGGATTTTCCTGCACATGTTCATTGGAGTAATGTCACTAACACAAATCATTTACTGTTCTTATTGCGAATGTCTGTCGGTCCATAGTGTCCGTAACTTGCTTGAATTATAACGTTATTTAATTAGAGTGTGACACCTTATCAGCGCGCGACTCGAGTTATACCAAGGATCGTTATTCTTCTTCTTCAACTTTGTTTAGACTCAAGAGTCTGTTTGTGCAGGAGTTTCCTCTTGTGATGCTGAATTCCATCGCTTCGGGGGTCTCCCTGGTGGGTGCATTCCATGCAGAGCTATGTACGGTAATCTTGTTGTGCTTATTCTCTGTACGTGTTGGTACTAGTTTCGTGGACGCTGTCGCCCCATCTGACCACATACTGAACCTCGCAGACTTCCCGGATTATTGTATTCCTCGCGGTATCATGCAGAGTTTTCCCAACAACATCGTTATTAATTATATTATTATCTCGTGATTTTTTATGACTTTGCGGCTAATATTGACTGCTAATATTGATATAAAACTGGCGGATCGAAATAAATATTCATAAAAATATCTAACTGTAATATAAAATAATTCAGATCCACGGTCTAGAACTGACCAGTCTTAGAATTAGAGGTCTAAACAAATTATTTTCGCCATACTTGGCGTAGCTTAATTAACTGATTATGCTGCTCAAGCACAATAATTCATGTTCTACCGGTTTGTTTACTTTCTATAATATATAACGAAATACAATTTTTTATCGATATAAAATATAGTAAAATGAAGCGGATCTTTGGATATCTATCAGCGGATAGCACACTTTTTATAAGTAAATCTTCAATTGTATTAATCTAACGTTTTCAATGCTGCGGATTCGACTTAATCATAACTCTTTTTTTGTAATTATTTATATATTGTGTTTCCTTTTAATTCTATCGTGGTGATTTTTATGTTGTAATTGCTTGCGTTGTTACTTACAATCTTCAGCACGTATATATTATCTTATTTTTCTTCTTCTTCAGTCTTCATCTTTCCACTGCTGGATATAGGCCATTTCAATACCCTTCTATCCTTTTCTATTGTCAGATTCTTGTAGCCATGTCTTTCCCCCCACAGCAGCTATCTGACTATCTCTTTTGTCTTCCAAAGCCTCTTTAATTATCCCAAGGTCTCCACTTCGAATTCTAGGATCTTGTGGCATCCTACCTTGCAACATACTGTGCCCATAGCCATTTATCTTCCTACATGATCCAGGATATTCACTACTCTAGTTCTGCGCCTTATATCATAATTTCTTATTGTCTTTTAGGCTTATGCCTATATATTGTCACGAAATGGTAAGCAGAAGAAATTCCTTGTAATGTGTCACTTTTGTAATTATACTATGGAAGGATCGAGAATGGCCTACAGTACTCTAGGAGAGACGCCTGGAACAGCCAAGCGACGGGAACCTTCTTCTAAACACTAAAATAATCTAGGTGGTTCGAAAAACCAGCGTTTGTGCATAAATAGAGGGTCTAGGTCGCGGTAACTCGATTTTTTTTAACATTTCGATTGGTCCAAAGTGAGCCGTTGACGACGGCCGGTGTGGTCAGTGGCGAAATTTCGGAGCGATAGATATCGAGCGAGTTTTTACTGATGGTGGCAAAATAAATAAATGCAATGACTACATACAAGAATTGAATGTTCTAACGAGTGATAAACACAGTGTTACCTAGGAATTTTGAAGCCAAAATTTCCTTAATAGAAAACTCTTTATATCTTTCAAATTGATTTCATTTGCTTGTAACTAAAACTAAACGTATCAAAATAATAATACGAAAATGTAAAGACCATTTAATTCAGATGGCAACCCTTGAATGCTGCTTAAGCCGTTATGTTGTACGCTGACTGCGTGTCAAAACTCTATTATACTCTACTAACTCTATTTACTCTATATAATTATCTAAAGTTGTAATTCCAGCGTAGTTCCAGCAAGTTACGGACAGATAGAGACACATTTTTCCTAGTCAATGTACTTTAGAAAAGACAAAAACTAATCTTAATTAATAGTTATCAACCTACCGCTTCTTCACAATGGTATTTAGAGAAGAGAATGCCACACTATTTTGTTCTGCCAAATCTATCTATGTACCTTATCCATATTGATACTTATTATACACATAAACGCAGTCAACTGTTGAAGCTTCCGACCATGTTATTCTCGAGTATTTTCATTGTTCGTGGTATTTCCGAAACTAGCTTAATTTATTTTCCTAATCATTCCCAAAACAGTTGATAAGATTACACTTTATTCATTCAATTTGTCAATTTAATAATATGTTTTACTTTTCCACTAAAATCTCTAGGAGTACAACATATTTTTATGTTGTTTTAATACACCGCCTCAATCAATTTATTTATATACATCAACAGTTAAAGTGCATAGTAAAAATGTAATAATAAAGTAAAATATTATATTATTACTATTATTTTCCATTAGCTTTTGAAGACACGTCTTCATCGTAATTCATTATTCTTTAATATTTCTTCAGAATATTGATCATAATATTTTGTATATATATTGATCATATGTGGGGTATAAAATCAAAAACAGCAAAATCAAAAAATGAAAAAATATTTGAATGCATTCACCGAGTTTTACTGATTTGAAATGCACTGAATTCTGATTTTTACGTATCTATCATCAAAAATCATGTTTCCTATAAACTTATAGGCTCTGTTTCCTATCTCGAATTCAATGCATTATAAATTAGTAATCCTCGATGACTGCATATAATTTTCTTTGGATATATCTGCCTTTGCTTTTATATTTATAATTTATGTATATTTAAAGTTTTGTGGCTATTTTAAAATCATCCTTAGATTAATACCATATCCACCGATAAAAATTTATTTACAAATAATTTGACGATAGACTGTGACACTTACAAATACACATACAGTCACGTAAAATAGCAAAACATAAAAGTACTATATAAAAAAAATGAAAAATTTAGAAAAAGGAAAAAAAAGAAAAAAATCAAAAAATTTTCATATTTATAATCTCGAATTCAATTGTGTAAAGGAATTAAATATAATATTGACAAATAACAACTATTTCTCAAACTTTGTCTCTTTACTTGAAACTAAAAACAAACCCACTTGACTTGTAAATTAATCTGATTTTAGATTAAACTGTCATATTATTTAACGTATTCGATGTAGCAACAGGTCCGATTTAAGAAAAACATATGTATCATTGACTTTTTTTCATTTTGATCCATCCCAAAATGAAAAAAACTGTCAATTCGTTAGACGATGAAATGACTACCCTCTTTACCTTTTTCCTAGTGATCATAAGTATCGTACTCAAACTCGAGCGACCAACAGCTGTTATTTGACGCAAACACAGATAAATTTGCAAACTTACAAGATTTTTTTGGAATTAAAAGCTTTATATTTTTCCGACCATAAACTATTCTGACATTCGAAATTAATTTCCATCCATAACAAATTATTGGCAGTTTCTAATGTGCCTACCCGAGGCGCGACCCCGCAGAGTGGCGTGTTACCCACGTCAAAGTATTCAAAACATGCCGATCATTTTTCATTGTATTGTAACGAGGCTAAAAATAATCACGCAATATGTTCACAATACTACCGAAAATTCCAGAACAACCTAGCATAATCTACAGCTTTCGAGAGACGTCTCCAAAGCTCCAGAAACATCTGGAAATTGCGAGAACTTGCAAGAAAATACTATAAAAGTCTCGAAGGTTCAAAGAATTCAACGGTACCGTGTATAAATAAATCGATCCTGACCGCGGAGGGCCATTGTGGTTTTGACGTTTTCAGCGGCGCAGCGAAAATAGTGTTGCCATAAGGCGTGTGAACTAGCGACAGTTAATTAAGTGAAGTACTCATCCGTGTGCGATATTTGAGCGAATATTCTGGAAAAAGTTCTTACGTAGCAAAATAAACCGGAACGAATAGTAATACGTGCTGAACTTGGACGTATTGTTCCAGTGAATAGTGAATGAAATGTTGAAGCGACTATTAATTGCCTTCTAACGAGTGATAAATTTGCGAAACAGTTTAATTCAATATTAGCGTAACATTTAATAGTGTTCAGAGACTTTGCACGTTTATTAAATTAATTAATCGGTATTCAATAAATCCGCTATTGCATTCCAGCGTTTCATTAATTTCTATAAGTTTTTCAAGTTTGCTACAAACTTAATTTAAATAATCTGTGCTGTGTTATGTTATTATTACAATATTCAAAACATTGCATTTATAAAGACACTTTTCTACCAATAGCGAATGTCACATTTTGAATATTGTTCCCTAAATTCTTAATCTAGTTGACGCTTGACATGTTTCACGTAGTTGTCTGCCGTCTTTGAATCGCGGTGGGCCGGCCGTGGGTTCACAATTCTACTCGTATCCGACCTAGTTTCGCGTTATTCAAACAAACTGAGATCAAACCAAAGAAACTCTGGACATTTTGTATTATTTGTATAAATGTATAGGACTTGTGGTTGGACCGTCCATCTTCTATCTGTGCCTATTTGAAATAGTTGTTATTTAACTTCGTATGAGTTCAAAGATCAGACGAGGAGCGGTTTACAGCGCCGCAATAAGCAAGCATAAAGGTAAGATAAGAGCCACTAACGTAGCCTTGATTCTGACCCTTTGCCGATTTTAATATCTTCCCAAAAATAACCCTATAACTTACACATATTATACGATTTCTCGCTAATAAATAATTTGAATTTTTTCTTATGTATTCATGAAATAGAAAGAATTGCAGTAAGATTAGTTTACTTTGCATAACGTGGTGCAACACTGAATACGCTATTCCGACAGATATTAAAAACACTTTTTTTATAAAATATAAATCAATCAATAATATAAATACTGTATAACTAATAACAATATTTTTTTATTACTCAATATGTATTCTAAGGTAGATACAATTATCAATTATTATTAATATTTAATGTAAGAATATTTCAGTTTGTTATTTTTAGTAAATTTGTTTTAACTTCTTGAATTAATTAAGCCAACCGGTTTGGTAAAATAAATGTAGTACCTCATTTATCACGCTGATATAATCGTCAACATTAAATTATTGTATCGAATTTTATAAATATTTTGTGAAATTTGAAAACATTTCTCGACTGTTTAAGTAAAAGAATGTGGCTAAATCCAATTCGTGACCATTATAACTAATCCTTCTGAGAATTAGTATCCACGTAAAGTTGAGTTTCCTGATTTTTCAAAATAAAACAGAATTATAAATTTTAATTAAATAACTTTGTATAAACCACTTAAATAATGACTTTACGTCTACGGTTTCGATACTACCGTATCTTCCTGGTCAGTCCTGATGAAGATACGGTGGTATAGAAACCGGTAGACGTAGAGTCATTATTTAAGTGGTTTATACAAAGTTATTTAATTAAAATTTATAATTATGTCCAACCACAAAGTTAACGCTATAAACATTAAAAAAAAACAGAATAGTCGCGCAAGTAAGTACCAATAGAGATATTACATTTTATTTCGTCATACATTTTAACATTTGAGAGGCAATATCTAAGGCTAAAGTGTAAATCATATATCTACCTACACTTTTTTTTAAATAGTGATGAAAACACGGAATACGCGTCACATAAATATTCTTACTATTTTCTAACTAAGCTAAACGCTTGTGCTATGAAATAAGGGCTAACTTGCTAGTCTGGAGTGAGGTTCGAACCCGCGACCTTTGGATCACGAGGCGAGTGTCCTAACCACAAGACCAATAAGCTACTCTTATTATATATTACTTACATTTGTTTGACGAATTGTACTAATAGACAATACCAAATGTTTACGTGAATCATAGACAGTAGAAATATAATGAATACTGGACGTAGAAACTATTTGTATTTTGAAAGAAATTTATTATTGCACAATTTTTTTCTTGTTTACGGTGCGCGCTTTGTCCTCATAAAATGACTCGTACGTTAGTGTTCTGTGAAATTTTCGAAACTCGAAAGTGTAATATCTTTTTTAGTACTTATATAAGTTTATTTATATAACTGAAAAGTATATTTAGATATTTTATATAAGTATATAATTATTTGCTTATTAACTTTGCTTATTAATTGCTTATTAATGTTTATTAATTGCTTATTAATGTTTCATTTTGAAATTAGGACACTCAACTCTATCAAGGATATTTACTATATAAGAAAATAGATGATAGCACATATAAAAAAATTACATTAAAGATCGGAAATTATCGGAAATATTTTTTTGGGATAGGTAGGGCTAGTTAAATCGATGGACGTATCTATTACGTGCCTCTTAAATCTTGATTTAAAAAATATTTTCGCTGTATAATATAATGACTTATTTTTAACAATTATGAAGTCAGATATTAGATATATTTAAAAAATACTAATGATACGAGGAATAAAAAATACAAATTAAGGCCAAGGTTTAGTTTTTTCTCACGAAGATGAAGACGAGGTTCTTTACGAAATTTACTCGTGCGGTTAGAATATTTTTTTAAATAAATTTGATTGTAAAATTTATCTATGGTAGCGAGTTGTGTGGTGAAGTATGAAGTATATTTTCCCTTCGTCTGTCCCCGTAACTTAATAAATTTAATTGTAAAATTTATCTATGGTAGCGACTGGTGTAGTAAAGTATGTGAAGTATGAAGTATGATTTTCCTTTCCTCTGTCCCCGTAACTTCGTGTAACGTCCGTAATTTCGTTTGAATTCAGGACTAAAAAAATTTAAACGGCCGGTTAAAATAAAAATTAAATGGGGTTTGAACCCCGGGCCAGCAAACCGAAGACAACAATAATAGCGATGTTGCTACCGTTGCCTCTCCGCGGACGGCCAAATAGATACCGCAAAGACGCGAACCAATGTTCCGTTATTTTTTGCGGGTAACAGCTAGTGAATAATAATAAATTTTCTTAGGTTTTCAAGGGCGTTCATAATCTTCTCGTTTTAGTTTTATGGGGTATTCTGCCGTGTTTCTACGACCTTTTTTGTTGACATGTTTTGTATCGGATCTCATTTCAAGGTCCATCATAAAGAATGATGCGAGGTCCATCATAAGGGTAGAGAAATCAGTCTTAATAATATCTAAAATACGACACAATACCCCAGAATAGTCCAGCCAGAAGAATAATATTTATCTTTTTGAAATTGAATCTGAAATTAAACAAAACCTCAAATTCATTCAGGATATAATTCTTTCATATTATGAGAGAAATGTAAAATACATTTTAATTAACTATAGTGCATGGAAAATAATCAACGCAAAATATTATTCTATGATAATAAATACTATCTCTGTATATTTTTGATTGCTATGCAGAACAAAAAAAAAACATTTTGTTTCATTTTCATGCGCGCGCGTCAAAAATAATTATCAGTTTTTTCATGGATTACTGAGATGAACAAGTCCAACGATCGTTGAATTGAATTTCCAGTAATTTCCTGAGACCATGCCAATAATCAATATTGTTTTGTTTTATGATTCCCTTTGTTCGTTAATATTTGGAAAGGAATAAGTGTTTTACAACATTCAATGGAAATATAAACAAAGGAAATTTAGTTTTCATTCAATTTATTTTGCTGGAAATTGAAATAGAAAAAAATACGGTTTCAATTGAATTTATTTTTGTTTAACTTTAATTATATAAGAAAGTTCAATCGATATATTTCTGTTAAAGAGTTAAGCTTATTTTTATGGTCTTTAGACATATTGATAATATATAGACAATGACGAAATGAGCCGGGTGTTGCTGAAATGAACTCACATATGTTGGGTAGTGTGAAAGATAACACAGCGTTCGAGTCTCTAGGTGTATACAGAGTGCCATGCAATTGTGGAGCGTTCTACATAGGACAAATCAAACTCAATATTGCTACACATTTGAAGGAACATATTGGAGCAATTAAAAACAACAACTCCAATATATCGGCAATCTGCGAACATGCATCCAAAGGGAATCTCGGTCACTTTATCAGATTTGACAAGACAAAAATCTTATCAACAGAACCGCGCCATATACCCATTAGTGATTAGTGAGGGAGTCCATTGAAATATACAAATATCCTAATGTCGATGAGACGACAGATACAAACTATCAAGTATTTGGCGCCCGGTTTTAGCGGCCTTAATTCAACCTTTGAGAGACGTGGCAGAAAAATCCACCAACGTAATTAGTACATATTGCACACTAGCGACCTCTATCGTAGAAGAAGTGAACACGGCTCAACAAAGTGCATATAATATACGCCCCCAGACACAGAAACGTTAATCACTCCGCCCTATACATCCGCGAGTACAGGTCGTTCTCCCGATGACGTTGAATACGACTTTGACGAAACTTCGAGAATTGTCTCTCGGAAAAACAAACGGTTCGTATAAATTACTTGTAACCATTTACGATATATTTTTGGTCTATCTACAGAGAAGCGACAAATAATTTCCCGAAGAGACAAGCCATCAGGTCAGATTTCGACCGACCGTGGGATTTTTACAAGAAACGGTGATATTAAATGTTTCTCACTGGTTATGAAGTTATCGGGATTTATCTCTAAATCTGTCTTTACCCAATCCCCAGTGAGAGGTATTTCTAATATCGGCGCTATTGAACTTTTACGGTACATCCTCTTCTTTGTAAAATTTGACAAGATTCTGTAAGTAGATACCTGAAGCATTCAGCAAAGATGCTTTTGCATTATTGTAGCATTTAGTAAAGTCTTTGCAGCTTCACACACATTTACATTTTTGTATTAAGACCATCAAATTACCGCTTTTTATATCTTTCAGTATGTCCGCATAAAAATTTTAATTTATGGAAAACATTTATTTTTATCGAATTATATCGAAGAATGTCATATACATATAAAAATAATATTGATTTAGTTATTCAAATGAAATATATGGATATCTCATCACCAAAGGCGTTAATGGGAATGACTAATTTCGACCATAGGTGGTGGTACCAAAAATACAACTCACATAGGATACAAAGAGTGAAAATTAAACACATGTATGTACTTTCAAAAAAATTGTAGATGTAATAGTCTATCATCGCTGTGAACCCTTAAGCCAGTCGTACGATAGGTCGTTGGCCCTATGACTACCCAAAAAGACTTCCATATTAATTTTCTAATATAAAAAATAGCTTCGTCTCTATGAAAAATCTAAAATATATCTTGATAAAATGATGGTAGTTATTATTTATAATTATTTCAACAAAACTAAAAATATGAAATGTGTTTAAATTGTAATAATGTTTATTAAGTTAATAGTAATCGTATTAAAAATATATCAAATCAATTTCATGTAATAATAATGAATTTAATTAATAATTTATTATGAAATATAATTATGAAGTAAGATTAGTAGTTCATAATGGAGTTAAGGTTCCAACTCTAATGTATGAAATTAATTCATGGAATTTAAAAAAAAGAATGAACGTAGACTAAATGCGGTCACTTATTCGGGTGTGCGGAAATTTGTTTTCGATTGTTCATTCTTCAGTCTAGATATAGAACGTATAGAACATATAGATTTTCACTTTATAGCGATCGCGTGTCCACTCCATTCAGTCTACTTTTATTCTTTTTTTGACAATTATAGACATCAATCCATACATAACTATTAGCACCCGAATTCTACTATGCATTGCTAGCGATGAGGTGTAAATGTGTCCGCAAAGGACCTGTGTTGATGGAACGCGCTAAGAAGATGAATGTATGCAGATGAAAAACGAAAAAATGGTACGCCAGGACAGAAGAGTGTGGCTTTCAGTCCTCTGTTAAAATGATATCATACATCGAAAATTAATACATATACAATATTGTCGTGTGTCGTGGCTGCAGAAGGAATTAATGAAAACGCTGAGATTTAATACAGGATTTATTAAATAATAAAACTTAAGTACAAAATCACTTATCACTATTAAATATAACGTTATTCCTTAAATTGAACTGTTTCGCAAATTTAGGACTCATAAATAGACACTTTTTATATTCGCTTTAACACTTTATTCACTGTTCACTAGAATATTCTATAAATTTCCGCACTTATTAATTTCGCTTCGGTTTTATTTCGCTACGTAAGAACTTTCTACAATTGATGTCAAATTACCGCTGATTTCTCGCCGCTACCGCTCGCTTGGCCGGCCTGACCCGGCCTAGCCGCCCGCGGTTACCTTCCCTTGTAATATTGCTGTCAACGCGCGCGAAAAATAACTCACGGGTTACTCCCGCGTGTCGTATTTATATTCGCTAATGCTGTTATCGAAATTTCGAGACGTTTCTCGCGTTTTAGAGAAGTTTCTCGCGTTTTCCAGACTTTTAGAGATGTTTCTCGAAAGTCAGAGGTGATTCCAGATCCTTCGGTAGTATTGTGCCAACTTCAAACAACTGTCACTTTGACAGAGGTGCGTGATTTTTTTTAACACAATCACCTCGCCTCGTTACACAATCTTCACATTCAATTCAAAGAAGATTTCATTTTTTATACTGAACCACATCATATCTCGAAAATCAGAAATGCTCCAATATTTAATCTAAAAAATATACGTTATCACTCTTCGATACGTTTTAATGCTATTAAGTCTAATATTTTTTATGATTATGATAAATACGATACGCTAGTATTTTTTTCTCCAAACTTTATTTACCTAATTACCACCACGCCGTTTCTCCGTGGGGGTAGGCTGAGAGGATAAACCGCCATGCTCTTCTGTCCTGACATACAACTCTCGCCTCATCTAAATTCATACATCGTCGCATGCAGGCTCGACGATTGTTGAAGCTTTTAATGGGATTATCTTCCAGTATCTGGTTTTGCAGATCTACAAATGCACAGAAAATTGTTTGGTTTTTCGCTAAAAAAAATTTCGTAAACACTCGTAGACTCCAAACCTCATCACATAACATTTTGAATCAGAGTAACTCAGTTTTTAAAATGCAAATTTAGGTGTGCAATTTCTCTGTGATGTTTTTTATAATTTTTATTTTTTTTATATATTTGAAATACGAAACACCCCTAATGTTATGTCATAAAAGTCTGATATAAAACTAGGGATCTTTACACTTATAATAATTAAAAATAAAACTTCGTTTTTAAAAGGTTTTCAAGTATGCTTTCAAGGGTTGAAAATATATTTTAAACATTCGACTTTCTGCACGGCAAAAAAATATTTGTTACCTACATTAAAAAAAGAAATTTACGAACACTAAATCTTCCTGGGTATATATGTCTTGCTTCCACGTAAAGCCGAGAGTTTTGCAGGCCTTCTATTACTTTTCACTACGTGACTTAGTTCCTGTGCCTTGCCTTCACTTTCTTTTGTGGAAATAAGGGAGATATACCTACTTAAATTTTGAACAATAGTATATTTTATCACATGAAAGTACTGGGATGCTTTTTAAGGTTTTTTAAAAGCATTAATTTTGTATAAATTTCGTTTTTTTTGGGGTGATATTTTCCGATTCATATAAACAACCCGTATTGAATAAAGAGGTTCTATTTCTTATTCTTCAATGTTATCATCATCTCAAATCGAGCCTTGGCCTTCTTTTTTTTCTGCTATTATAGTATTTTGCAACAAAAATACTCTGAATGAACCTTATTAAAAATAAATTCGAGAGCTTTTGATTGTTTTGTATATGCAAATATATTTTTAATTATTAAATTTAATTGAATATTTTTTTCATTTCTCAACGCCAAAATAATGTTATATTCTAATCTCATCCTGAAAATATTTCATTAATAGTCTTCAGTTGTTTTTGTTGCATGACAAATATTTATTTTGAAAATTAGTATCACGATTAAAAAAAAGAATTTTACTTAATTATGAAACGGTTTTTTTTATTAATGTATCTATAGTTTTTAACCAAATTTACTATCCATAATGTTTTAATCGTTTTTTAATGTTCTCTTGGCCCAACAGCTAGTAGGTAATGCATTTTACCCCGCTATCTTCTACCTAATATGACAATTTTTTATTTCATTTACTCATTGTTATCAACCTTCAAAATACCACATTTAAAAAAAAGACCATAGTAGATCACGAATTGCATGATTTCGGTAATTGATATGCATGATTTACTACATTTTCACTTTTTAATGTGGTATTTTGACAGGTTATTGCGAAGTCAAACTCAGTTAATACCGTGTAAATTAAATAAAAAATCGTCACATGAGATAGAGCCTGCATAATGCATTATTTATCTACTCTTTACTACTCGCTAAGTAAATAAATATGTTTTTTTTTTTCAATTTTACTCGTAAAAAGCATTTTAATCTAAGGTTTCAGCCATCAAGTTCATATAATACGTGATATTGTATCAATAGGGGCAGGCGAAGCCTATATACTGAAATACAAAATCTGACAAAAATATTTCGCTTATTTCTCACCATAACACTTTTTTTCGCAAACTCTAAGGTTGGACAGGTTCTTTGTGTATGAATTTCTTCTTATCTTTCGTTGAGCTCTTGAAAGAGCAGGCATGCTCTATGTGATAATGATGGAACCACATTCAAGACTATTTGGAACCTTCTACTGCGATCTGCAGCATTCTAGGAGGTTTTTTGGAGTGAGTCATTAGTGCAGCCTTCACCAGATTTATTCATTTAGTCAGCGATATTCGGATTCGAGATCATTTGATGTCTTGTTTAAATATTCTGTCTTTTGCATCGCACGTTTTGTGACATGCTCGAGGTATTTCGTTTAACGGATTTGTATTGTGAAAGGTAGAGATTTCAACATGTATTTCTTGTAAAATGGAGCTGTTTATGCTGTAGGCTGTCCGTGGGATTTGTGGTCTACAGAGCCAGCACCACATATCTACTTCATCAATGTACCTGGTATTCTTACTACCCATTCTTAGATCCATTCATAAAGATTTGCTATAAAATTAAGTGATCTGAATGTAGCCGAAGCAAAAGTTGTGTGCCAAAATAAAAGAATATGGCGTTCTATCCTCTATGACTACCCCTGCGGGAGATGGCGTGATGGTTAGTTAGTTAGTTTGGTGATAATCATTTAAGATTTAATGTGATATAATGTTTAAAAAATGAATAAACATTCATTTTGAGCTTTCATATTCTTACTCTCTCTTGTCCTCGTCAGCCTTAATCAGTATTCGATTTTTTTGTTTTTTTTAATGTTTTTTATGTATAATATAATCATTTTATTTATTCTTAGAAATTGATTACTTTTATTTTTAATTCTGTTAACAAGTCATTTTAGTTCGTAAGTTAGTCATTTATATCATTTCTTGAATCTCCATTGCCAAAAACATGTTGTTTACTGTTTATATTTATATCTGTTGAACTTTATATTTTAAATTAATTAATTTAATGTAATTAAATGGATTTAGTAAAAACTTGGTTTTTACAGCGAGAAGAAATTATTTAAAAAAAATACATTTAAATAAAGGAGAAATATTTTCATCTGGGTGATCCAACAAAAAAACTTTTGGAAGTCACCATTGGAAGTAATTATAGACAAAAAATTGTGTGATAGCAATTTGGCAATCAATATTATTTACACTACTTCAACTACGGCGTTGCTAATGATTGTTAAAATCTTTTTAATTGAAAACAGCCGAATCATACGTGTGAACCATCCTTTAATAATTTGTATCCCTTTCATTTTTACGTCATTTCTAAATCACTCAAAATCCTCCACTTCCTCTTTGTAGTCTTGGAACAAAATATACGAAAATTTATCATAGACGTCAAACGGTGAAAATTTTTAAAAATTGTTTGCATTTATCGTTTACCTCGCACGACATCCTAGAATGGATATTTTTAACTTCCTCGTGAAAACATATTTCTGGATACAAAAATAGGGCGGTAACCTTAAAAAAAATTATTACTTGAATAATGACACTGTACCCATAGTTCGGAACGACCCACTCTTTTGTGTAAAGTGATAGACGGACTTTTACAGAAATTGTTTTTCAGTTCAAAAGGTTGGGCAGCCTCTACATTTATCATAATACGACATTAATCTGTTTCGTGTTTTCGGTACATTTATATTAATGTACATTTACTACATCGTGTGTTTCACTGAGTAAAATTATTAATAGAATATGTATATATATTTTTAATTGATAACTACCATTTATCGCCTACAATCATCATTAATTGTATTATATGAATGTTTGAACGTGATGGTTTTAGAAAATTTGGGTTAAAATGAAAACGAACAAATATGTAATGAAATTGTTATAATATAATATAATGTATAACTTGTTGATGTAGTGGTCATGATTCTCGCCTAGGTCGGTGTCACACTAGCAAGTAAGTCGTATTTTCACAGCATAAGCATTTAGCTTAATTTTAAAATAGTAAGAAATTTGATGCAATACATATTCCGTACTCGCATATCTTTTTAAAAAAACTGATGAGATCTAGATAATTTCTAATAAACAAAAGCGTGTGATGATTCAGTGTAGTGGGAGGGTCCTCGTCAAATGACGGTATTTTCTAGAGATGCTTTCTATTATATGAAAAATATTATACAGTCGTAAAATAGTTGACGCGAGTTTAATTTATTATTATATATTTCATTTCGATCTCCTGGTCGCGGCTACCAACTGTGATGACCCAACTTGATAGAGGGATCTTCCTAACGTATTAACGATGAATTTTATAATAATAATTTATTTAAAAGGCCGTTGCTTAATCGCCGCGAGTTGATATTTAATTTTAACTATTATATTCAATTAATTTTGCCAACTCCTGGCCGCGGCTAACAATGTGATGAATCCTATGGGGTGACCCGTCAAAAATACGTCGTGGAAAATAATATTAAATAATATAAATTTCATTGCAATGAATAAAGTCATTTGCCGTACGATGTTAGCGAAAATAGTTGTATGGCGCGGGTGGCAACGGCTGAGGTCGACAGATACGCTGTAACTATAAAAGGATCGCGGAATAAAATATTATACCTTCTTGAAATATTATAAATAATGTATTCTATACAATATTAATACTCTGCCTGTGCTAACTATACATTTAACTAAAATATATATTATTAACTGGAAATAATTATTCTGTGAAAATTGCGCTTTTGAATGCAATATTAACTAAAAATATTAACTAACATCTTGGGTTCGCAGACGAAATCGATAATACCTAATGCCCTTTGCATTTACTAAGTATATTACATAAATAGCCACAGCTATACCATCCTGTCCGTCAGGGACGAAACATAAAACACAGTTATATTCCTAAAAGTGCTACCTCTTACGCGACAAAAATACCTATTGCAGTCGGGCTATGAATATGAACTATTTCCGCCTCATAATGGCGCCTGGAACCAATACTAAAAACCTCACTAGAAATAATAAATGCGACTAAATCTCGATAAATACAATATATACTATTCGTAATACGTCGTTGAATTGGCACATGAATCGTCTAATGGATGAAGGACCCCGTTGTGTATCGTAATAATTTCAAATTCTTTTATAGGAGCAGTGTGGAAACAATTGCATAATATTACGTAATAAAAACATCTAACGAACCTAATAATCTATACATTTATGTTACAATAAAATACGTTCACCAGAAGAATTCGTGTATTAGAAATAAAACATTTTCGATTTGAGACAAACCAGTAAAATCGTTCGAACGGCGCAAAGGGAAAAATTCACACATATTAAATAACACTGAAATTAATAATTATAAACACTTTGTATTAGCAAATTCTTACCTTGAATGGTTTCGTCCTAGACGTGCATGAACCTGTTCATATTAATTGCGTGAGAAAATAATACATATATTTGCTATTTACGAAATACGACATTTTTGAAGCGAAACTTCTTTATAAATAAGTAGATAAGGTCTCGGGGATGGTTTGTTCGAAAGGATTCTACAACAGCCCGTGAGTTTATATGAAATAATAGTTTCTTTGAATGCTAAATTTTGGTTTTTTAAACCCTCAGCATCTCTGCTGAGAGGGGTAGAGGCTCCGCGCCCGCCTAAACCCGGTGGCCGACTTCCTAAGTGACTAAACGACCCCCCTTGTTCCTCCGGAACTTACTGCATCCCGAGACTCTATCTCTTCTTTACGAGATGTGATCCCGTGACGCCCTTCTTTTAGGCTTATAATTGAGAAGGCCGTACTCTTTTGGTACGAGTTTCTGATGATGTGTGTTGTCTTGAGGCGCCTTTCTTTTAGGCCGGTGTTTGAAGAATCATGTACTCTTTTGGTACGAATTGATGACGACATTAGCCTCCTTTGAGGGCATAGTCAGCGATGTTACAAATTATTGTGCAATCTCATTATGCCTTTTCAGAATGGCGTCCCACGATTCTGCATCTTGCAACATTTACTTTGGACAAATGTTAGAGTGTTAGTAACATATTTATAATATCCCAGCTATTCCATATGAGTGAATGATTTTTATACTGATTCTAGCTCTGTCTTTTTACAGAGGATGAAATAGAAGTTAACGTTTTCTATTGAGATTTCATAGCATTCAGGCATGAAAATCCTTCCAAAGTCAGAGAATTCACGACGTTGGTTCACGCTGTTTTTGAGCAGGATGAGGCGCGAAGGTCGAGTCTAGTGGTCACTCCGATCAACAAGGGAGGTCCCGCTTTTAAGAGTACCTCACAGGGGCTTGCGCGGATTCCAGGCTTATGACACGAGCGTCATCCACAACCTCACCTAGCTCAACGTTCATAAACCAGAAAACTCCAATTTCAGTTAGATCTCCCCATTCTGTCCTTTACTCGTCGTTCTGAAGCTACTTGTTAAGCCGGATATACCGAGATGTAATCAAACCATAAGGAGTTAGCTGAAGACCGGATTGCGCAATACTTATGCAACACAATTATTATAAGGCTACTAAGCGTTTCTTATAGAATTACATGTATTCAATTATTAGTAAAAATAGTATGAAAATCCCCATACTTTAAAATATATTCGTTCGGAAGAATTTCTCGTACGATTTGGATTGATATCTGGTTATGCAATACATAACGCGTCGACAATTATTATGAATCTATTAAGCACTGCTTATAGAGCTCCGTAAAATCAATTGTTAATACAAATGGTATGAAAATCCCCATGCATCAAAATATATTCGTTTGGGAGATATTCCCGTACGAATTGAGCCAAGATCACACAAGAAATCGTGATATTAATTATACATTATTGCTCCGATTTTAAATCTTCCCAAAATAAATACATTTCAATAGTGAAAATAATTAATCGATAGATAATATAAATGTGTTCCTTAGCTGTTACACAGTGGCGGTATGATCCTCTCTGGTACTGATGAATGGTAGATTCCTCCATACGTCCGGGCAGCAACTCCGTCCGCAAATGCTGTTCTCCAAAATGAAGTCTCTGGCAGTAGTCTCTCGGGCAGCGCTTCCGCTGGCAGGTCTGGTCTCGAACTGAAGGGGCTGAGTATATCGTGTTCGCTCCTTTTATAGTAACGATTTCACCATACCTCTGAAATCCACGCTAGTGCAGTGACTCATCCTATGCGCGATGACCTCACCGCCGGCGCTCGCCATTGGCCGGATTCAGCCATCAGGACGGTCGCCTCCGGCTCAACCCGTCGAAGGCAAAGCGCGCCTGTGATTGGTCCGTTTCGTTAAAATAACAGTAAAGCACCCGCTACACGCGAGACTTGCTGTTCCGATTCATAAATAATAAAGGCTCGTTCGCACCTACTCACAAGGTCGAGTCTATTAGGATTGGCAAACGATATTAATTTAACACAGAATTATATCTATGGTATAATAAAGATCTAAGAAATACTACTTGTATAGCTGAATATTCAATATTTTGTTAGCCTCTTGTAATACATAGAATCTTAAGAAGAAATATATCAGGCTTTTACTTTTAAACGATTCCAAACAGAAGAAATATATTTTTGATGTCCATACTTGACTTTTTTGAATATTATTATTTTAAGATTTTCTAAATTTATTAAATCTATCTCTATGTCGACCATCACAAGCGACTGAAAGTTTTTCTAGATTTAAAGGGTCACCAATGTGCTATTCGGACATGAAATAAAAAAAATAACGAAAATTTCAATATGTCAGCTATTTCATGACACTTCTAGAAAAATATCAGTTTCTGCATCACATCATTTAAGGCTTAAGAAATGCTTATGACGATGCCGTGGAAGACAGAGGTCATCTCGACTAAAGTATCTAAGTTCTATCTACGTTCCGGAAATCTAAAGTTTTATTATTTCGAACTATTGCAAATATAATAATGATGTTTTTCAAGAACAGCAAAATAACTTTGTGTAATATTATTTATATTAATACTAATATCTACCTGAATTCAAGATGAATTGGGAGCAATAGTCCTTTCATCAGGATATAATGCAGATTAAAAATTACAATTCGAAATATAAACGTTAACTAAAAAGAAAAATTAATATATTGAGCTCAATAACTAATTAAGAACTAACGTGTAAATAAATTTAAATTATAATTGATATAAATTAACTTTGTTCAAACCACTTATTTATTGAAAAAAAAAATCAACATGTTGATTTTTTTTTCAATAAATAAGTGGTTTAAACAAAGTTAATTTATATCAATTATAATTATGTTACCACAAAATAAATATGCTACATTTGAAGAAGAAATTTAAATTAATTAATGATTAGTCATAATTTTAAGATATAAGCATATTTTCTGATTTCTAAAATAAATACGTTTAATTCCCTTTCCAATTTGTTATCACATTGTTTCTTAATTAGTTGTATATCTAAGTTGTGTGTGTTTTTTTTGTTTATGTCTATACTTCAAATATTCATTTTTTATGCACAATATAACCTTTTGAAGTTACCACTGCCTCCAAAACATGTTGATAATTCAATACATAATGATTTTATACAAAGTCTTTTCTTTTTATCAATAAAAATAATGATCGCTTATATTCGGTAACAGAACAAGCACTCGAAGAAAAATAAATATTAGAGCATTGCAGAGAAAAAACTCGAAACTTTATTCATCCCTTACCCATTGCAATCTGTGTATTGGTGCATTAAAGCAGTAATTTGTTCGCGATGGACTGATTTCAGATGCACAGCAGAGCGTGAAGGCTCGTGCCTACTCGGTACCTTCAACCGAACCATTTCCTGCACGTTGTCAGGGGTATTAAACCTGTTCGTTATTTTGTGTAGAACGAATTAATCACTCACTTTCCCACTCTATGGTGAGTGACTAACTCACTTACGGCAGAGAGGGTGGATATATATCTCCTGTTTTCTTGCCTTTTCTTTCCTGACACATAGCTCTCATATCCATTCATATTCAATTTTTCAATTTTTAATTCAATTCATTTATTTTTTATATAATATTTACATTATAAATAATTTATAAAAATATCAAATATTAAACGTATATAAAATCATTCACATTAAAGGAGTAAGAGAATCCTGGTTCGGAATACCCTCTCAGAGACATGGAACAGATCGATATCCAGAGTAATATTGTTCAGCACAGCAGTAGCTCTTCCAACAGGCATAACCATTGGCAGGTTGGTCCTGTATATTGGAATGTGAAACAATTTTTGCTGACGTTGTCTTAGGTAATTATCGGGAACGTACAAACCAATATGTTTACACATACATACATCTCGCGGTTTCTTAATTACTGTGGCTTCCTCTATTTGTGTTGGTTTGGCCAGTGTTGGATAGGGGAAATGGAGACAGTGATTGTGGCTGGATTGGCCTAACGACTTATTTTGCCGTGTATGGACTCTACTTCATAATTAATTAATTTCCTACCGCACCTGTTAATTGTCTTCCGTTGAAGAGACCGCATTTATTCGAATTATAATTCGGTTTTGAATCACCGCTCGCGCAGTACAGTTTTGCAACCCGCACCTTTATTTTAATACATAAATCCGCAGCCTTGTTAATTTCTTTAATCTCCGCATTGTTATAAATTAATCAACAAGCGACGATAGTGTTGTGTCTGCAGCATTGGAGAGGATCATCAAAGGAAAAGGCATTTCCGTATACCTACCCACATCCGGTCATCTCAAGGAAGGATTTGTATTCTTATTTGAGGTCTGGTTCATGCCCCGATTTTTTGTTTTCTGTTTCATCTCGTATTTGCCTACTTTCATCTCGCCTTGACTTGAATCCCCGCAAATAACTCTTTTCTCCAGTGAATGAATTCTCAGCGATAAATAAAAAATTGCTGGAACACGACCATACTTTCGAAATCAATTTAGATTTTAAATTTTTACAAAATAACAAAAATAATACACAATTAGATAGTTTTGAAATTTTAAAAATAAAAAAATATTAAACTCAATAATAAAAACATAATAAATAGTCAAATTCAATTGCCAAACAACCCCATATTTAACATTTTTCCAATTATAAATTAAAAAAAACAAAGTTGACAATCCCTTAATTATTCTCTAACAACCCCACCCCCCCTTCTATTTACTCCGCCTATTAGTATACATTGTATCCTCCTGAGGAAGGGAACTTTGTTCCCGAAACTTTTAGAGGTTGTTAACCAAGTCGTATCTTATTTAATTAACAAATATAAATTTTTTAACACCCGCATTTTTACAAACCGCAACACCATGTGACCTTATCATTATTTTCTCATACATGTCAAAACCACCCGAGCGATGCTTTCAGAATCGCATTATATTTTAAACTTTTAATTCGCTCCTAAATTTTTCATGTTAAACTCAATTATATTTGTATAATAATTGCGCCACATTTACCTGAGTGACCTCATTTCGTTTATTGCACGGTCTATTATTTTTTGAGAAATTGCATTAGAATTTCTGTTATCAAATTCATGAAATGAGTATGATTGTAAAATTCATTAATGATTGATTAAAGAATGAACAAATTAGGAAATAATGTAAAGCCAATCTTAGCACAATGAATAGTTAAAAGGCGGTTTGGCTTCATCCTCTCTGCCTACTCTCATGAAGAAAGGGCGTGATGATAAGAAAGTAATAAATATAAATCGTAAATGATGAGTTTCTATACTGGTAGGTAGGTACTGTAATTTTTTTATTAATGTGAAAAAAAAATATTGTGACTATTATTATTGTTGAATTATATTTATAATTTTAAAAATATTATATTGTAATTAGGAAAACGTTTTTACTTGGTTAGTACCTATATTATTATTTTTTTGTGCATAAATGCATTTTTTTACTTTGTAAATACTTTTTTGATGTTTTAGTGACATAAATCAATAAAAATTTATCTTGAATTAACAATAAAACATATTTTTCAAAGGCGTAATGCAAATGTATAATTATCTCAAAATGACTTGAATGTTATTTAACAACTTCTTGCCATGGGATCTTTAAATATAAATAATTGACGTTATCGCCTCCGTAGCTTTTCTATTATTTATATGTTTAACTGCACACATTATTTCTTGTTACCTACTTATTCCATTTCTTATTATTATCCATTATTCCAATCGCTCATCATCGCTTTTCATCATCCATTCTTATCTCAGAAGAATTTCGCAGAATTCACATTTTCTCACTTGGTTTCACTGTGGCTTATATTTCACCAAACTTAGTTTGTAGTGACCAAACATAATAATTTCGTTACTTGTCCGTCTGTCTGTAACCGTAACCTTGGCACGGCTAAAAAACGGCCGGAGATGGGGCTTGAACAACGGACTACCAAACCCGAACCGAAAATTAAGCATGTTGCTACGTCCGCCTCTCCGTAGACGGCCAGAAAGATGCAATTTATATATACTAAGGCTTAGCAAAGACGGGAACCAATGTTCTGTCATTTTTGACAGGTTACAGCTTGTTTTTTTTTATAATTATGGATACAAATACAATATATATAAATACAAAATATACTATATATATAATATACAGTACATACATTTATTTCAGTTATATATGATAAAAATAAAATATTAAGAAAAATATATTAAATTTTATTTTTCTTTAATACTCGCTTTACATTACAAAATACCTCCGGTATTGGTATAAAATTACCAATAGGAGTTAATACGTTCCATAAGGTTTTTAATTACTGTATATATCCGTAGGTACATTCTGTATACCTATATTATAAGAGTATATCCACCTTTATGTTCAATGTGAGATAATTCATTATTTTCTGTACTTAACCAAAATATTTGTACCAGCGTATATTTGTTCGGAAAATACCTCAGTACCTGAACATTTTTGGTGCATTTAGGTAAAACTATGCTTCGTGTTTTCTTTCCAAGTCACGGTACAGAGTAATCCTAGCCAAAATCCTTATGGGCTTTTAGCATGCAATTGCTTAGATCGCGTTCATTCATTCTTAGTTTTAATCAACTTATTTTTTCTTAAACAAAACTGTGAGAACGAGAATATTGTAATGTTGTCATTTCCTATACCATCACCCAAATTGACTATGGCCTACTCAGTTGATTCATATTTATAGTATATTACTAATTATAAATAAGTTTCTCTACAACCGTCATGATGAAGATACACTGGCTTCAGAATCGATAAAATTAATCAGAGTTTTCTAAAATAATTAATTATATCCAACCACAGGGTTAACACAGTAAATATATTTATTTTTGATGTGTAGCACGGTTCCTCTCGCTTTCCTGCAATCTGTGGGAGTGATTTCGTGAAAATGGATGAAAATGCGTAACAGGAAACTAGACGACGGGGCTCAAAATTTCGCGCGCTCAAAATTTGACCAATGAGCGCGCGCGTTGATAGAGTTGGCCGTCAGATGGTACCAACCCATTCCCGAGAGTTGGTACTTTATTAAAATTAAATGTGTATGAGTTTTTTTATTTCAAACTCTCAAGGATTGAGAAAATCAAAGATAATAAACCTTCTTATGTTGCTCTGTTAATAAAGAACCGACACTAAAAGTGTATTCTTTAATATGTCAAATATTTGTTTGATAACTTTATCAAACACAGCTGCCATGTCAACAATTTTGTTTTTTTCTCTATCCACCACGACGCCAAAATTCTTTAATGACAGCTCACAGTGCGGCAAAATACCATATTAAAAAAATGCACACACGTTTTCTTTACATATATTTACCAATTCATAAATATATATATATTAATATAAATGTATTTATTAATTGAATTAATAATTAATTAATTAATAACTTTTAATAATAAGTGTCTGAAAAAAGTGGAGATCATTGATAAAAAATGTCTGTGAGTAATTATGAATAATAATCCGAAGAAGTATTTCCATATTTAGCTTTTTTAAATTTTGAGGTTAATTTCTGTCGCTGCTCAATTTTGTTGGTATTTTTAATTGTGAGATGTCAAATTTTACACATCATATGCGACAACTGTAAGGCTCGCTCGTTTTTTTTTAACGCATATTAATAGCTCACAATTGTTTTACCTTCAGGGAAAAAAATACTTTATAAAACTATACTCAGCAAAATTAGTGCGAAGATGTTTTTCTTTTGTCATAAGTATAAAGGAAGAAAAGTGTCGTCCAAGACCGGCTACGGGGAGTTTTCACGACAGTTTGATAAAATCGCAGTAAAATACTATTTTGATAGTTTAAGAGATTCTTAACGGTTGGATAATTTTTCACAAGTTTTTTATTGCAAAGAAACCTTTGACGCCATTAATTTTCAGATCTTACATTCAACTAGTTTTATTCTTCCAAAGTTTCTGAATGCGAAAATAAATTGGTATATTCCATTTAAACTAAAAGTTACATTAGATCATGATTTATAAAAAACTTTCTGGAATTTTCGTGCGTAAAAATATATTCATAAAAATATATGATTAAGTAAAAAAATTAAGCAAGCCTCCGGAACTTTGCTATCGGATCATAGCCTGACAGATAAAACTTTTGAAAATTTAAAAGCGCCGAGCTGTTCTATTTAATGGCTCTAAAACAGCATCCCACATCTTATTTAAAAAAATGCTTATTTATAAAATTCTCATATTTGAACATATAATTTTTAATATCAAAATGCCAAAATATTTTTTGAACAAAATTATTGTAAATATAACACCAGAAATGGAAAAAGAATATGATTACTTTTTAAGAAAAAAATATATATGTACACAGATTTAATAAAAAAGTGTATTCACAAATTTTAAAACATGTGTAAAAATATATGATGAGATGCCAGAAAACATGAAGAATATAATTAAGATGACTGAATTTTAAAACAAATGCTATAATTATTGTAGAAATTGTATTGAATTGTAGAGCATAAGATGTATTATTTATTACATTTAGATACCATAGATTAAATTAAATGTAAATGTAAATATGTAGGTTATTATGAATAGTATAGGTATTAGTATGGATTATAAAATGTAAAGTAAAAAACACTAGTTAATAAACAGGGTGTAATATTAACTAACTTAAGAAATAAATAAAATAAAAATATCCATAACCTATGTAGGAATAGACATACAGTCGTACCTTGGTATATTTCCTCTTTGGAATAAGTCCAACTTCATATACGTCCTGCTTTGATACGGAATTTTCAATCAATTAATTAAATCGATTAATAAAAAGAGACATAAGTTCGATATATTAACTGTAATGTATGAATCCGCTGTAATGTAACGAAAACGCATCTTTCTCGAATAAATAGGAGATTCGTGGTTCGAGTTCCGGTTGCAGCCAAGTATTTTTTCATTGATTTGATTTTTCTGTATGTCTTTTTAATTGATTAATAAATTTGCTTTCAAAAAATTCTTTGTTCTTTGTTCTGAAATTGCAACTTTACAATAAAAATGTGTTCTTTAATATAATATTTCATACGATACGAAATTTTTTGTTTAGAATACAATCCGCCCGCGTCGAATGGTGAATGGTGCTTACTTATATCCTTATTCTGTTTCTGCTGAATTCGAAGAAGGAGGATATACAGATGCCCCTACTTCATTAATCATGAAAATCCTTTTCAAATGGATGGATCTCAAAAACTTTGAAGATAAATACTACGCCTACAAACAACAGTAAACAAACTGTAAAAGTATATTGTCTGGAATGACCGCTTCCGAAACATTTCGGCAAAGAATTTTGGACATATTTTTGGTAAACGTCAAACTTGATGCTCCTTAATCAAGTCCAAGTAGAGAAAAGAAACATAAGAGAAAGTAACAGTTTACTCAATTTCTATTTATTTAATTTAATAGAATATTTAATTATATATGTGGACAGCAATTAAAAACACTGGAAATTAATTAGCGATTAATTTATTATTAAATGGACAAGTCACTTAATATGAATTAGATTTAACACTAGTATTGAAATCATACTATTTCGCAATTTATAACTCGTCTTTGAACACTTTATTTCATATTAGCTAGAAAATTCCTTCCAATTCTCGCTTGTAATAGTCGCATTCATTTATTTCGCCGCATAGGTAATAACTCGCTTGATTATTTTGCTCGATATCCATCGCTCCAAAATTCCACGACTGGGCACACTGCCATCGTTCTGCGCGTACTTCGCATCGATCGAAATGTCAAAACAACTCTCTCCTGCGCAACTGTCGATCCCGCTTTAGGCCGGCACCACAATTTTCCACCGTGTCTCTTCAGTCGCGAAACGTCGATATATTTCTCTCCATACAATGTGCGCTCATCAAACACACTACGCGGCTGATCGGTTGATCCATTTTCTTTTTCGATTTTACGCGATGGAAAAGACGCGGCGGAAGATACGCAAGTGTGGCGCCGGCCTTAAATACGCGATACGCTGATCTTTCGAACCCTTGAGAAGATACTTGTCCTTTCCAGTGTTTAGGAGAAGGATCCCATCACTTCTAGGTTGTTCCAGGCATCTCTCGAAGGTTGTAGATATTTGTAGACTATTCTTGAGCCTTCCATAGTGTTCTTCCGAAGTGACATATTACAAGGGATTCGGACAGTGAGCAAATCCTTTTGCTTACCATTTTGTGACAATATGTTAATATTTTAGTATTTAAATTATTTTACAAAACCCCATTAATGTATTGATACCAATAAGAATATCTTTTTTTTTAAATGGGAACGATATGTCTGGTATAAATTCATATTGAATTTTGAATGAAAAGGACTTATACAACTTTATTGTTATTAATTTTAAAATATCAAATAAAATTAAGATATTGAAACGTGAATCACCAACACGTATACAATATGACAAGAGTTTTCGAACGCTATAATTTAAATGAAATAAAATTTTAGTATTTCTTTCTCTTTTATTTACGATATACAAAATATTGTTGTAAAAATGGTTTTTATAGTGCTAATTCTTGGCGCATAAAGTGCTAGGCATATAAATTTCCGTTCATATTGATGTTTTGTCCCATAAATGCTGGCACGTGGGGGTTTCTGTTACTCAAATATTGTCGTACACAATTTTTAGATTGAACACGTTTCGTTTACATACTTGGTGAGCCAGTGAGACTTGGAAAGGACTATTCTTGGAAAAATTTTGCGTATGATAAAATATGAAATATAGATATTCACCATATTAGAAATAAAATGATTTCCATATTTGTGAATCTAAAACACATATGTTCAATAATAAAAGAAACGTTGACCAAATCAGATTAACAGAACTTTCTTTCGCTCTCCTGTAAAGTTATAAATTATCACAAACGCCCTTTTGGCTTCCTACCCTCGATATTTATTCAATCAGGTATGTTCTATAATTATGTGTTTTTGCTAATATATAAAAAAAATTATTTATTATATAAAATATAATAATTTTTTATTAAGAAGTTAAAGGGAATGGCATTTTCCGAAACCTATTGAATTTTATAAATAAGCTCAAGTGATTAAAAATAACGATTATTTGAAACCAATTTAATTAATCAATTAGAAAGACATACAGAAAAATCTAATCCACGAAAAAATATTTTGGCTAATACCGGGATTCGAACCCGGGTCACCTCCTTTCCGGGGCCGGTGCTCTAAAAATAAAAATTAATCAAATTATAAAAAAGAGAATTACATATAAGGTCGATATATTCACGGACATCTACAAGGCTCTTATAGCTTAGTGGTCAGAGCACCGGCCCCGGAAAGGAGGTGACCCGGGTTCGAATCCCGGTAGTAGCCAAAATATTTTTTCGTAGATTAGATTTTTCTGTATGTCTTTCTAATTGATTAATTAATTTGGTTTCAAAAACTTCACAGAACTTTGTTCTGAAAAATTACAACTTCAAAAATATGAATGTGTTCTTGAATTTAAAGATTATTTGATTTTTATGTAATAATAATAAGAGCTGTGCATAAATAATAAGTTTTAATGAGTTACAAATGGTTTCAAAAAGTGATTGTAAATATAATTTTTATTTGCGGTACGATGCTTCTATAAGCACATTTTGTGCAAAAAATTCTCCAGCAAAGCATTCCGTGGCTGGAGCGGAGCACTTGTTCCCGTAAACTGGTGGGGCTGCGAGTGACGTTAATTGACCCGACACCTTTGCATATTTGCAAACGGCTGCACCAATCCGTGCCGGTTTAAATTTAGTAGTTGATTCCATATCATTATCCTAGTTAAATAAATCAATAAAAAAAGTAACCCATAAAAACCAAGTTTTTATTATACTCCCTTTCTTTGTAAATTATAACAATAATTAAAGACGAATTAAAACATATAACGTAACACTAAACTTATAGTTATTTAATATATTTCTAAAATGTCAGATGTTTTGAGCTTTGATAAGACACTTAGTGCTTTGTGTAGTGAAGTACCTACTTATTATGTATACCAACGGAGTAATTCAAATTTAGAAAATATTCCGCGACGTTATCGGGCCTCCGGCGCCGTTGCTAATCAAACTTTTCTAATGATTCCAATTTGAAAAAACTATTAAATATTTGAAAAATCAAAAATTATTATTAATTTATTATTATTGTTTAACGAAAATTTGATATATCTTCTTGATTGTCACCACGAGTCTGCTTGCAAAGTTTCAGCTCGATTGGATTACGGGAAAGGGGTCAAAAATCGATCCAAAGTTTTTTCGACGGCAAGCCGGCAAGCAATCAAGCAGACGCCACGAGTTAATATAAAGTGAGTAAAAAAATGGACGATGTATATATTTCCGCTTAAAAATATCTGTTATGCAATATATCTATAAGATTGTGAAATATCTTATGTACTGATCAACTGGTTAAATTTATTTAATGATTTAGATAACTTCCATCATTTGAACGTTCTACTTGGTAAAGCGATAATCACCAGGAAATCCCGCAATCATATTCTGTTAAAAGTTTATCTGTGATATATGTATATACCAGTGGCGTACAGTCGATACAAAGTTAGTTTATGCTGTAATCGACTATATACCTGTATTAAGACCATAGACCAGCATCCAAACTGGAGAAAACATATTTTGAATCTTACAATCCGAATAAGAAAGCTTGTTTATTTTTTCAAAGAAATTAGAGATGTACTCGACGCATCGACAAGAAGAATAGTATACTATGCACTGTGTCACTCACTCATTAATTATGCAACTGTCAGTTGAGGTGGTGCAGCTTGTACTATATTAGATTCATTAAGCAAAGCCCAGAAAATGGTATTGAGAGTTCTTCATAAAAAGCCATTTCGTTTTCCTTCAGAAGAACTTTTCAGAGAATGTCACGTTCTGGACATCAATCAAACATATTTACTCAACACTTTAAAATATTTTTTTCCGACATAAACAAGATCACCAACAAATAACTCACTCACATTCAACAAGGGCACAGGTGAACTGCAACTATCTTGTACCAAAATTCAAAAAAACTTTTTCACAAAGATTTCACCTCTTCCAAGCACCAAAATCATTCAATACTCTTAACACTAAACTTAAAACATGTAGCCATAGTCTCGCGTATTTTTCTTCTAAAGTGAAACTCTGGCTGCATGAAAAGGGAAGGAAGCATGCCCAAAACCTATTAAAAGCCATCATATAAACTAAATTTAAAATATACTATTCCTACAAGAACATTTACTGTCACTTACTGTCTTACTGTTACTGTCATCTTTTTAAATACTTTTAATTGTTTTATTTTATTTTATTTTATTAATATCCTATTCAGATCATTTTTTTCACTTACTGTCTTACTGTTACTGTCATCTTTTTAAATACTTTTAATTGTTTTATTTTATTTTATTTTATTAATATCCTATTCAGATCATTTTTTTTCCTTTGTCTATAATATAATTAATTAACACCATTATTAAATTGTAAACATTTAATTATTACTATTACTTAATTTTAATTGGCAATAAGATTTATTCACAAATGTTATATAAATAATAAATATTCTTGAACATTATACTACTGGAAGAGCACTGTCTGCTATAATACAGTAAATTACTAGTGTAGCAGGCAGGGCGTCAAATCAATTTAGTGTTTACTTGCTGCCAAGACACTCAACAACAATGAAAAAAGCTTCATTAAATTTTGTAAACACTGTAAACATTTGAAACATTGAACATTGAATAAACATTTGAATTTGAATTTGAATTTGATTTAAATTAAAAAAATTCAAATATACGATTCAATACACGTAAATTTCAGATACCTACACGTTTATTTTCACAAAAAAATCAAACATTTTACGACATCATCGATGGAAATGTCGTCGTAAGTAATCATTATGATATGACAGATGGTATTTACATTCACCATAGAAATGACAAATAGAATTTACACCGAAATTTTTGAGTGGAATTTGTAAAAAAATAACATTTCTGTAATGACGTTCGCGTAGTTCTCACCTGGCATAGGACTTTTCGAAGAAACACGCCGTTCCATGAAAAATTTACTTATCTATTACATAAAACTCGCAGCATAGAACTAAGTAAAAATATACGGTTCAGGACAAGTTTTTTCTCGACTTGAATAGACCTGTGGAACAAATTTGTTGGGCACAAACAAATGAGATAAATGAAGAATTGACGTGAAGTTAGGTACAGAAAATTTGGAAATAAAACTTCTAGCCGTACGAAGAAGTACTGCTAGAATTTTAAATCGAAAAAAAAACAAATACGTCACGTTAAACAGAAACGTCAGAAATAAAACTGCTAGCCGTAGGACGAATTACGGCTAGAATTTTAAATCAACTTTTTCTTAAGATAAGTATTATTTAATTAATATTTGTTTCCCATAATCTTTACTAAAATGTACAGCTTTTTGCTTGTATGCACTGCCCGCTACTGATATATACGTACATATACTAGAAATGTATTTTCTATTTTCTACCAAAATTTTCAGAAAAATTGAATTTGTAGGCAATCTTCTGGTTAGTATATTTAGATGAGACTGTAGAAATGGAAATAATTTCAAATAATCGCGAATTTACCAGCACTTTAGACGTTTAAAAATCAGTAAAAATTACAATTAAAGTTTATAAGTCAATTCATAAAGGGCGACATAGTCGCTGAACGGAAAAATTTGTTATAATAGTTTGGCGATTCCATAGAAAAAATCTTTGGTGTGTAGTTTTCAGAGATATTCTACCGTGCATCATGTGATGTCATCAGCATCAGCCCTGATGGTGAACCCTGCAACGGGATCTGAAACGTCGGCCAGAAAGATCAGATATACACGGCAGAATATCCCAGTAAACTACACACAGAAGATACTATACGGCCGTGAAAACCTGAGAACATTTCCATAAAAGCCATACTAACGAAAGCGGAGACTAGCGGGATTTATAAGTGATCAGCGAAAATAGAGCATACGTATGGACGTTTGAAGAAGTACGAATATTCTAGAAAATTTAATAGAGTGTCCCACAGACAGGTGGAGGTCTCTCGATAGTGACAATTAGCGCAAATTTCATAATAGCAATTACAATGAAATTTGTGTTCAGTGCCTTTCGTGGTTAAATAAAACTGTAATTTATTTCAAGGGCAACCCTTGAAATACATAAAAGTTTTATCGTCTCCCACAGAAGCGATGTAACCTTCCAATCAATTTTTTTGGGCATTAGATTATATCAAAAACTCTTGTTTGTTATCGTATCCAAACGTGTTTCGGCATAACTGCGGTGTTATCAATTATAACTCTATGAATATGCATAAAATGTAAATTCATATTTCGATTTTATTTTAAGCACTCTAGTAATAATAATTTCGCATGCTGGATCGATCGCCTTAAAATAAACATACTTAGTTCGCCCCGGAGCGTTCTTACCCTCAGTTCTTACCCTCACACAAAGTGTAATAATATTCAGCGTAGTAAACGTCATTCAACATTAATCGTAAATAATACATTATACATGCATATACGTAAGAGTATACATGTGCACAACAGCAGACTAAGTTATCATGAATAAATTTAAAATCCGATATTTGAATTTCGATTATAATTTTTGTCAATTTTCTGGATAAATAAGATACATGAACGAAATTTCTTCGAAGTAATATTTGTTCCTCAAGTTTTCAGCTTTACAGTGTACCTACTTTATTTTTCAATCCTAAAAGATTATACCCACCTATTTTTTGGGTAATTGGTAAACGGTAAAAAGTAAATGGTAAAGGTAAACGGTTAAACGTCATTTTTTTCCTTGGATATTACCTTGATATCAATTATTTCAGAAAATATTTACATAAATAAAGCTGTTTTCCATAATATATCAATCAATTATCAATTAGGAGCCAAGCACTAATTTTTCCCACTTGTTTACAAAATTTACTTATTCTTTCGGACCCTGCGCAAAACATAAGAACCCTTCTTTTCCTTTCGGCCAACCAACTCTCTTTCACCGATTTAAATGCGTAATATGAGGTTTATATAAACAAAAAAATAAAAAGTTTTGTATGAAGTCTATCTATTGAAAGAAATTTAACTCTATCTCTTCCAAAATCATGTTCCCAAATCACTATTAAAAGCAAAGAGACCAGTACCCACTTCAACTAATGACTTCTCAAGGATGCGTCACGAGACAAAATGGCCGCTTCATACTAAAATTAAAGTTTATGTCGATTTTATATTGGAACGTCATAGGAAATACAGCAGTATTCAATATTTAATAGTAAAAGTAGCAATGTCCACTCTTCGGTAGCAAAAACAGCAATAAAAATGTTCTCAGGTTTTCACGGCCGTTCAGAATCTTCTGTGCATAGTTTTCTGGGATATTCTGCCATGTACATGTGACCTCTCTGGCTGAGTCTCGGATCCCATTGCAGGGTCCATCATCAGGGCTGATATACGTACAGAAAAAGAAAACGGAGGTGGAAATTGTTTTTCAAAAATTTTTAGATGTAGATTGGCCCCCTTGTCCAGTTACTCTTTGCCCTTCCCTAATATACGTATACATGTGTTATAAATTTAGTGGAATCCTTTTTGCATTATTTCTCTTGAGGACCCTCCGTAAAACAAAAGCTTCCTCCATTGACTCTTGACGCATCTTCTTCCATCAATACTAATGTGTATTGGATACATTTAATGTAAATCATTCCAAATTATGATTATTTATTCTTAATGTGGTGATTATATATTTTCAATTGAATATTTTTTTTAAATGTCTCGTTTGTTGTTACTAATTAAATGAATAAAAATTCTTCTTTGTCGCAGAGTCTCGTAAACAGTAACCAAAAGTACGCTATTTTTTCAATCCGAAAATAAAAAAGAAAGAAGAAATTTCATTGCCAACTATTGTATATCTTAACATAAATCACGAGGAACGCCTCATAAAATTTAAAACAAAGTTTGAAATATTGTTCCAAAATACTTTACCACAATTTCGGTTATGAAGTACCTATCATCAATAATTTGCTTGGCTGTACGAAAAGTTTTTCGTAAAGAAGAAAATATGTTTTTTTGTGTGTTTTTTGAAGTTTTTGCACCGCAACTCCCAAAGGACTGTTTAAGATACGAGATTTTCAAAGCATCTCCGTTGGTCTGAATATAGCCTAGATAGGAACTAAATATAAAATAAAACTATTTTAGTATAATAAATGTTGAAACTACTTTTATAAGTATATATAATAAGATTCATATCCATATTAGATCGTAGATTTAATAATAAAACTTAATTTATAAATTTTAATTAAATCATTTGTATAAACCACTTAAATCATTTACAAACCATTCAAGTGGTTTATACAAAGTGATTTAATTAAAATTTATAATTATGTCCAACCACAAAGTTAACGCTATAAACATCAAAAAGATTTACATTTTATTATTTGTTAATTATCCATACATATGAGATACCAATATATATTTTTTAATTAAGATACATTATAGAAGTCTCATAAAGACTAATCTATTTATATGGAAACGTGTATAAAAGTCCTTATGGGGTAGCCAAGGGTCTGTATGAGCTGACTTAATTGATCACTTTACACGATGTATCGTTCACTAATTCCACCATAAGATCATACACACATTATCAAATTATTTGAATGTTTTATATATATTCTAAATCTGTATTCTTTCAAATATTTGAATGGACTATGCTAGTATGGTATAGTACACATAGACATCATAGCTGGTAATGATACCTCGATAAAGCAATATTATTTTTATATTTTTAATAATTCTGAGAACACCATTACTGAATTTTGTCCACAGTGAAATATTTAATAAAATGAATTATAGAAGTCTCACAGTAACGAAGCTATTTTTCTAAAAAAATATATTTTTGTTGCATCGAATGACAGCGAACATAATTCTGCGACGCAACATTGAATTAATACTTGATTAATAACTGAATATTGATTCAATACTGCGATGCAAGATATAAATAAAGTTAGGCTTACCTTAATTAATACGTATACTCTAATATTGTTATTTACTTTATTATGTTCTACTCACTACTGTTCCTACTTGTGTCTTATATTTTAACATGCTTATATTATTATTATGTACTACTTCAAAATTATTTCTATGTGAGATATGTTAGGATGTAGGTAAGTTGATAAGTTCAATACTATATATTTACGCTCCCATACATTTTCCTATATCTATTAATATTTCCAAACAAATAAATAAATAAATCATAATTTTTTGTAATATTATTCATTGAATTAAAATTAATTTTATAGTGTGCGCTGTCAAACAAAAACGTAATTTAGTATTACTACATGCATGAATTACTTGAATTTAAAACAAAAAAAAATACTATTTTAAGTCTGACTCATTTTTGTTTTTCTTCACAACTGAATACATAATGTAAATGTTTTTATTTCTTGATAGCAATTGAAAACTGTACAAACGTTAAGTTTTTTTAATTTATTGTTATTGGTAATGTTTCTAATGTTCTGTATAATGTATTCTTATTCTTATAATTACCTTAATAATATTCTCAGTAGCGATACTAAATAAAGCTTTGAAAATAAAACAAGTTAATGAAGTTATATGCATCTTATTCAATTATCTACAGTTCGTATTATTGTAACGAAAATTAAAGTATACCGAAATAATACAAAATTCATTAAGTATCGTAAATTGATTCCTTTTTTCCAACCTGATTTGAAAGAAAAATGATCTTTTAACAGACTATATGATTTAATTAATTTTAATTCTTGAGTACGAGGTATAATTTTTTGAATATTTTTATATTAAAGACAGTAAAATTTTCTTGGTACGAATGTAAAATTTAATTAAAATATTCGATGTTTCAATGGTTTTATGGATACTGCAATATAGGATAGAGAACGCTTAACTTTTGTCTTTTTTAAAACGATATGTTTAAGAATTCGTCGAAAAATATTAATATTAGGTCCTTACATATGAAATTGGCGTTTTGCCGTACTGGCAAATTTGATCTCAAATATCTTCTCTTTGGTTAGGAATTCCAAATCCAAATTTATATAGCTATTTACTCATGTATTTGTGTTTTGAAAATTATGATTCATTTGTTTTTTCCTCAATTTTTTTTTTCTTTGCGTCACTCAGTTTACAAAATGAAAAACTTGAAATATCGCGTTATTTACGAGTACGAGTTCCACCGTGGCACCAGTGCTGCAGAAACGGCTCGAAGGATTAATGATGTGTATGGCGACGGTGCCGCAAAAGAAAGCACAGTGTGTTTTTGGTTCCAACGTTTTCGTTCTGGAAATTTCGACCTGCAGAACAAGCCCCGTGGACGGCCGGAGACCAAAGTTGATAATGAAGAATTGAAGGCTATTGTGGAAGCGGATCCATCGCAAACCACATCCGAGTTAGCTGCAGGCTGCGGTGTTAGTGATAAACTGTTTTAATCCACTTGAAGCAAATTGGTAAGGTGAAAAAGCTTGAAAGGTGGGTACCTCACGAATTGAGTGAAGCAAATCAACAAACGCGCGTTGACTGCTGCGTTGCGTTACTCAACCGGCACAATAATGAAGGGATTTTAAATCGAATCATTACCTGTGATGAAAAGTGGATCCTGTACGATAATCGGAAGCGCTCATCGCAATGGCTGAACTCTGCCGAACCAGCCAAACCATGCCCCAAGCGAAAATTGACTCCAAAAAAGTTACTTTTGAGCGTTTGGTAGACTAGTGCTGGTGTCGTTCACTACAGCTTTCTTAAATCTGGCCAGACGATTACGGCAGATGTCAATTGTCAGCAACTGCAAACCATGATGGAAAAGCTAGCTGCTAAACAATCGAGGCTGGTTAATCGCTCTAGGCCACTGCTGCTTCATGATAACGCTAGACTACACACTGCACAACAGTCGGCTACCTAATTAGAGGAGCTTCAATTGGAATGTCTAAGACATCCACCGTACTCTCCGGACTTTGCCCCAACAGATTACCAATTTTTCGAAATTTGGATAACTTCTTGCAAAGGAAAAAATTCAACTCCGATGGGGCAGTCCAAACCGCCTTCAAAGATTTTATTAATTCCCGTCCGAATGGTTTTTTTAGTAAAGGGATCGATGAACTGCCTATGAGATGGCAAAAGTGCATAGATAGCAATGGTACATACTATGATTAAATAAATATATTATAATAAAAAAAAATCGGCTTTATGTTTCTCCCATACTCAACGCCAATTTCATATGTAAGGACCTAATATCTGAATAGCACGATTTCTTCAAATTGTATAAATCAATTTGTAAATAAAATATTTGGTCTATATTTTAAAATATACGAGATTAAGTGTAGGTACCAAAGATAACTCTATTGCATGAAGACTAAATAAGTGTTTTGGGGTTATATTTTTTTTGATGTTATAACAATATATTTGTTCATATTGTTTAAGGAAACGCTTCAAGTAGGTACTTTTGATAGATCTATCATAATGAAATTAATTTAAAAACTGTTTGGCTTTGGATTTTGCAAAATGATTTAATAAGTTTACGTTCAATTTAGCAAAATCGAGTGCAAATATGAAAATCGTGTACTGGGGCCCCTTAAGCTACCTAGATAGTTCATTCAGATTATCATAAAAAGAATTTTACATTCCAAATACAGAACTTACGTAAGAAAGTTTTTACATTTGAGATAAAATCCCAGATATTTAACATTTCTTTACAAAACTTGAGTACAGTTGTAAATATTTTTTGTTGTCACAAAAATTGTTACCCATATAGAAAATTCTTTATTTATATTGACTAAACATTGTAGCAATTCAAGTGGTAAAATGTTACTCATAAGACTCACATTTTTTTTATCAAACCAATTTATCTTTATTGATCATACAATATAAAAGGCCACGTCTTCTGAAAACACACACATTTGTGGTCCAATCAATCAATATTTGTAGCCTATACTGGTTGGATCATTTACAACGGATGGAAGATCAGAAACGGTCATACAAAATTTTTTCGAGGTACCGGAGGGGCATAGTTGAAAAGAAAGACCGAAACCGCAATATTGAAAGGAAAAGCTAATTATTAAGCAACCACGTGAACAAGAACTACTAGAGATGAAATTCGTGGCAGTTTTGCCACTCATTGTAGTATAATGTGTAATTCAGGAACTTTAAATTTGCCTTCATTACTAATCAGTCTTTTCGTTACTGAGTACCGTATTTCGCGAGGTGCTGCCTTATAATATCTCGATGATTTTCCTTCACCGTTCCCTGTAGCTTGCAGTTCGGTTAGCCAATAGGATAGGTTAATCAATAAGATTGCCAGTTGCGTCTTTTATCTGATCAGGCCGTTCATTTGGTAACTGACATCTGGTTTTTCACCCTTACAGTCACTTCTGTGTGAAATATTAAAGTATTCACTCGTGTTTGTCAAGTCGTGTATAATTTTTCTTTTATATATCTTGTGTTTTATATACCTTAGCATTCTTGTTCCGATAACACATCAGTATAAACATTTTCCTTTTAAAGTCGGTCCATTCCTAAATGCACATTTCGCAATAAATTACTATATTTCTACTCATTAGTTGCTCTCGGATGTACTGGACTAGTGATAATTGGTAGATGGTTCGTTACTTATACGGCTCTACACTCACTTCTTGAAACACATTGTATTTCTCATTTTTACAAGTTTTCCTATATATGTTTGCGGATTATATCCGCTAGACTGTATCCTGGTAGTAACAATCTTTTTAGTTTTCTCCATATTTTTTAGCTAAGTCCATCCACGTTTCGGTTTGTGTTGTTTTCGCGCTCTCTTTCAGTGGCATAGTGACTTTTAGAGAGCTTTTTCGTTCTCGGTTATTTGTTCCTTTAAGATTGTGGGCAGGATCTTCGTTTCTTTCATTCAGTTATATAATATACCATTATGTGCATTTGTATCTTCATAAATGTTTCAAACAAGTCAAAGTTAAAATGTTACCTTTTTGGTGGATTTTTTGCTGTCTAAATATATTTTCTTGTGTCGAGATTCATTTGAACATATATATTTAAAAAATAATTAAACCAAACTAAATTGAATGTTGCTGTATAACGATTGATATTAAGCTACATTTAATAAAATAACGTAATCAATATCATTTCGAAGGTTACAATATAAGGTATTACGAATTTATTCGCACCAATCAATAAAGCAGAGCTCATTCCCCAATAAACACTGGATACAACGCCAATCGAGAAAAAATACCATTACTACGACCGGCTGTGGCTGTACTCAAACCAAACACATCATCCTTATACAGGCAGATGCGGCAAAATACCAAAATGGTAGTTTCGAATTTTTCGTAGTATCAAATGCATAAAATATATTCCAATCAGAGCTCAAATGGTTTCTATAAAAGGAAACTTCTATTGAATCAACATCGAGGTTGGTGAAATGTGAACTATTTAAACCAAAATAAATACAACAGCTGCCACTGGAACCAGTGAATATTTCAATGCGTATTTTTGTGAAAAGTTATGGATTAACAGTTACTTTACGGTTTATTTATTTAGGCAAACCGTGTTTATATAGTTCGACCACTCTAAAATCAATGGCATACTTATGTTTTTAATATCATATCAGATTTTTATAAAAAGTTGGATAAATTATTTTTACGTGCAAGCATCCATACAAATAAAATACTTTGCAATATTTATGTATAATTGTGTAATTTTATTACGTTTATGTTTGATGATGATATATATAATTAGTATGTGAAAGGTTTTGCAGAATGAAATCTCTTTCGTTTTTCCTCAAAACTACGTTTCATTGTTTTTGTTGATGCTGAATATTTTGTTTATCACGTTTTAGTGACCAGAAATAGTCACCATAATAACTTTCCATCTGCCCCAATATCATGATACCATTTCTTTTATTTTTATGTCCTTCCTGATTTAAAATTTATCTCGTTATTCACTTTTCTCTAAGATTTTGAAGGAAATAATTTACGTGAAAGCGATAAATTAAGCTTTGAGCTTGAAATTCACTCAAAATGATAGAAAAATAGATCTTTTGTGTTTTCCAGAAACTTTTTAGTGTCATTTTTAAATCAAGCTTCTATTTCAACACTGGTGGATCTAAGACGCAAATCCTCTTATTTCTGGAACCCGCGCAATACCTTCCCCAAATGGTGACCCCGACGTGATCTGATTATTTTCATGGTTAGAAAGCCACGTCGGCTTACAGCGGAGTCAAATGTTTATCACCAACTCACCAGGGTGACCCACGACGTTGTACTCCTCCTGGATCTGATCATCGACTCCCCGATCAGCAACTACCACGATAACCGAAGCCATCTACGGTACCACGTGACAAAACTGCATAGAGCATGTAGGTTTCATTATGCATGGGGACGACACGTCGATGCGTCTAGGACGTGAGGGTGGTTACGCGTGTACGCGTCCACGTGTCCCGCGCGTCCTAGACGGGATACGTGAACGCCCGACATCCGAGTGGATATTTCACGTAAAAAATCAGCGATACGTAATAAAACTTATTTTAAATTTCGTTTAAAAGAATCGATTAACAGACTTCACATTACATTAATATCATAGTATATACATAAGCATGTTTATGCTTGAGCAGGTCGAAGACAATTGTAATTGGCATAGTGGGCATAGTCTTTATAATGCATTATTCTTTATGTATCGTGTACCATTATTCTGTTAGTGACTAGTAAAAAAAAAAAAAATAGAAAAATAAGTCATGGATTCTTATTTCTCTGCTCATGACGTCATAATTAAACCGGGTATATCTAAAAATATACTGTAACGAGATTAGAAGGAATTCCGCACTGTCTCTCGTAATCTCTGGAACGCTCTGCTGAAATCGACTGGGACGTCAACTCTGTTAACATCGAGGAAGCGATATTACCTGTATGAAGCGAACAACCGGCTACTACACAACAGCCATTGTTTAACCAGTGCGACATTAGCGAGCGTAAAATGGCTAGCGCGTGACATAACCGAATGGCAGATATTCTGGTGAAGTATCTACCAATGAGCAAGAAGTTTTTCTACGGCAAATTTTAACGGAATTTTCTAAAAAGTTATTGAAGCGATAGAAACTGCGTTATAAGTGCTTATCAGTTAATTATTTAAGAAACAGTGTAATAATAAGTGTGTGAAATATTTTAAAAATATTTAGTGACTGTAAATTTAGTACTTTTGTGAAAATAATATTTTTTTTAAATATTTTGAGTGTTTCATTTGCCTCCCACAGCCATGTCCCATTACTTCTACTAACGATCCTTCTTGGGAAAACAAAGGAACGAAATATTGTTAACAATTTCTATAACAAGGGTATTTCGTATAGAGTTAACCCCTTTAAATGTGAAGATATCTACGTTTTTGAGTTCATGTACCTAAGCATCTATCTACATAAATCTTTTTAAATTTCTTTCCCATCAAAATCCGATAAAATCTAAATCTAAAAAAGTAAATCTGAATAATTCTGTTTGTGAACATTAAAAAAAGTGATTTATATTCTTTCCAAAGTGACTGTAAAACTCGCTACTAACAGGAGAACCAACTCGAAGCAGCAGCTGGGGACACGATTTCTGTTGGTTCTCCAAAATAAAATGAATATAAACCGCACATATAAAGATCCGTTTTAGTTTTATCTTCTTTTTATGGTATAACTTAGATTATCTTATTAGTTTCTTATGTAAACGATTTAAAGATTTTTCGTCAAGTAATTTTGTTAAAAGTTTTAAATGAAAAATGTTTTTGCATAGAGCAATTTATATTTAAAATATACAACGTGTGCAAGTATATACCTAATATTATACGACTCATGTAGGTACCTAATCTCAGGGTTCAATCAAGGGTTTTACTCGGACAAGAAAATAATTGCTTCTTAAATAAATTTGTGGTAATATTATTTATATTATTGTTAAATATTAAAAATAAAAAAAATAACACAGAGGGTGAGAGAAAAGACCCAGGCTGCCGGGATGAGTTTTCTAAAAGGGGTAACGGAAGTCCCTGATGGACAGAATACCGACATAAGGCATACACTCGGCATGGAGCCCCTACTATATAGAACAATCACAAATAAGTGACTTAGACATGTACTCAGAATGCTAGAGGAACGAATGCAAAGAAGAATCCTCTTAGCAACTCCGGAAGGAAGTCGCTGGTGATTCGCCCCAGATTAAGCTGGAATTAGCAACAAAAAAAGGTGTACGAAGCAGTACGGGTGTGGATTGGTTGACTCATAACACAGGGAATATGGAAACACCTTGTTGAATCTATGGGTCGCCGACCCTATTAGTACAAGGGGTGAAGATGATGATAATGAAAAAAGTTTGTATAACCCATTATTTATTGACATTGAATTGAACCTTTGTTAAATATCAAGGTTATTTTTCAAAAGGTGACTAGTAAATTGAATAAAAATAAATTGAAAACTTAATAAATTTTCAAAAAATTATTAATAGCAATACTGAATACTGAACTTTTAAATTTGTTTTTACATAAGGTCTAAATTATTCAACTTCCACATATTTAATTTTTTTATTTTTGTTAATGCTTGCTTATACTTGGAAATTCAATTTTTAATATATTTACGTTTCATCCTGAGGAAGGGACCACTGGCCCCGAAGCATGTTGATAATTCAGTATTAGTGGTTTTGTACAAAGTGTTTTCTTTTTATTTAATCTTTTGTGAAAGTTCATTTAATTTTCACAAAACATTTGGAAACACTCACTTTTGACCACGCCCCCTCTCACTCTCTCCCTGTAGACTCCTGAATGTTCCGTAGGCTAATCAGTGCATGTTTGTTTCTGACAAGATTAATACGCATGTGATCAATATTGGTGAAAGTTTAACAATACTATGGTTGGGGTGTTTAGTGTTGTGAATATAGTAGTGTAGTGTTGATCCTTACGAAGAGACGGGCACGTCTCGAAACCGGTGGACCCTAAATCTGGCAGTGATTTTTACTAAGTTAACTAACCTTCTATTATTTTTTTAATTTACACTAAATGAAATTTTGTAAAAATAATAATAATAATAGTTTTTTATTCGTATTACACTTCGACTGCCTAACTAGGGATTACCTGTTTGAAGGCAGTCGAGTATTTACATAGCAAAAAGAGAAGAATATAATTTAGTATACATTACAATAAATTTTTTAAATGAACAAATATATAATAGATTTAAATTTGATTAAATAATTAGTATACATTACAATAATTTTTTAAATTAACAAATATAATATAAATTAAAATTTTATAAAATAATTAGTAGGTACACATTAAAATAAATTTTTAAACGAACAAATATATAATAAATTTAAATTTGATAAAATAATTAGGAACAGAAATACAGAATTATCGGTAAAGTAAGGTAAAGCAAAAAAAGAAATCGAAATAAAATATAAATTACAAAATACAAAATAAAAATTTTAAATCAGCAAAAAACATTCAGAGAAAATTACACAGCATTAAAAAGGAATTCATTTTTGGGTTTTCTCAGATAGTGCACAGTAGTAATAGTAATGCACACCAAGTTATATTTATGACTATTATAGTTTAGAGATCCTGATTTCTGAGAAAACACTCATGAACAACACCACATTCAATAAATTTCTCCGATCTTTAATGTTTTACTCCTAAAGACCGAAAAAATCCTCCCCACTAAGCGTCCCGTTGTTCTACTCGAATAAGTTAACAAAATTTCTGTATTAACGTTAGTTATTAATTACATCTGATGACCGGGACTGCCTCTCTCAAACTATAGTGGCGATAAATATAACTCAACGTGTGTGCATTAAAATGTTTAATTTAGTGTAAATTAAAACGATCATGTTGCATCACAAAGTAACTACAATATCAAACAATAATATTAAAATGTGGCTGTTCATATCACGCAGTGGGTTTACATCGCATAATGTCTTGTTGAAATCACTACGAGGTCTCGTCACGAAAACCGCCGCAAAACTATTCCCTGCAGGACTTCTCAAAACTAACATTGACTTATGAGGGTCAACGCTTGAGAACTTTAGCCCGGCCGGTTATTAATATCACGATAACATAACGATTCATAATATCCATAACCCACCCGCAAGGAGCTCGCATTTATTTAATTTTACTGTGTGAAATTAAAATATTGAAATAATTGGAGAGGAGTATATTAGAATTTATAAAATTAATACATTAAATAGGACAATGTCAGAAGTTTCCAAAATCCATATGTTTTTATTGGTACAGAAAATGGCTCGATATTATATGCAGATATATCTGTGTTCACGTATTATTACACGTATATTCACATATTTTGAGGCCTTACTCACTTAGTAAAAGTAAGTATTTTTTTATAAAACACCTCAATTATTATTTAAAAATAAAAATTCCAAAGTATGAAATGCGCCAATAAGTGACGCTGCTGCCAACGGAGTTGTTTTATAATTACGTCATTTCATACATTGCAAATTTTATTTTTAAATATTAATTAAGGTGTTTTTATAAAAAAAAAATATTTTATTAAGTGAGTAAAGCCTCAAAATACGGGAACAAATAGAATATACTGTTTAAAATCATATTTTTATATAATTAAAAAGCGTTTTAAAATCAACAAAAAACTAAAAAATTTCTTGCCAACTTAAGACATTATAACTTTATTAATATTGAATGTTTCTTGATTTCCTTAGTAAAAATTCTAGGTAATAAAGAATACTTTATGCGTATGAAAAAAATGTTATGCGTACATATAGATATTCATAAAAAATTAGCACCGCCTAGGACACTACAAACCATTATTTTGCCGCGGCCTGTCGATTAATGCTTATATTTTATTAATTATTGTTAATAATATCCAGCTTATTACTTTAATATAATAACAAAGGTTTTATCTAAGTTATTGTCTTAAAAAATTGCAGTGTACGGTATACATTCTGATATAAATGAATAATAAAAATCCACATTTTCGTAAAAAAAAAAGCCAAAATATGCATTTGCAGTGAATGTCTAGCCTTAACAAGTCAATCGAGACAATGTCAGACCAAAACCACCCAAAATGACATAATATCACCACTGACTTACCATATGGTTGGATCCTGATCTCCTTGCACAAGCTGTGGCGTTACTCCCGTGCGATTGTTTATTTTAATTTCCTGATTTTGATAGGCGCGATGTTGTCTTGCACTTAACAGGTATTGCGGCGGTCGATCGGCTGGCGCGAACGGATCAAAACGCAGCGACGCAATGCACTCAGATTAGCGGCAATACTATAAATATGTAATGGCTAGATTTATTAAGTTATATAAAAAGGACGTGGTGCGTAAGGTCAGAAAGCGAAGTGAGCGCTGTCATGCTCATGCGACATCTGTCGTCGCGTCCCAAGCCATCTATCCAGGGGGAGTCACTCCGCACGGTCTCCGGTCGAACGAACATCGTGACAGTAATCCTTTGCACAAACAAGACGCTTGCAATATTAACTATGTAAATGTTATTAGTATAAGAAATAAAATAGGCAAACGAATTTTTTTTTAATTGATTCAGCAACATTGTAGATTGACATAAAGAGCATTATTTTAAGATGTCTGAATAATCATAGTTTTTCTGAATTTACAAATCATTTATTAGAAAATGATCACAGTTTTGATAAAAACTTAGGACTTTCTATTTTACATATAAATAATTTTGATCTGAAATTGAATAATTTAGAATCATTAGAAATTAGTAAAGCATTAATAGTAAACAAAATATAATTTATAATCAATTAAATTTAACTGCTAGCCTAATTCTAATTTTTTTCCAATAATTGCGAGTAATCAAGAACTTCAGTAATAATATTTAAAAATAATTTTTCAAATAATTTAAATTAAATTTAATTAATTAAATTAAATTAAATTAAATAATAAATAAAACCCTCACGATGGTAAGGTTTTACCGAAACATGTTGGTGTAATTAATTAAATAAAAGAAGTAGATATATAAAAATACTACAATCGATATTTTTTTATAAATGAATCATTAATTATACTTATATCACGCAATTAATTAAACCTCGGTCTAGCTAAGAAGACATTGAATATCTTTTACGTAACACTAAAAACAATTATGCAAATCACTGAAATATTAAACAAATAAAATGTTGTAGTATATAAATCTATACTCACTGTGTATGCTCAAATAAATAAAATAAATGCAGGTAAGTTAACGAATTTATTATGTAATAAAGCTTTTATCTAGCGAAGAAAATAAACATTTCGTAATTTGTTCGTTTGTTTATAAGCAACAAAAAAATTAAATCGTTGGAAATTTTCAATCTCCAGAGCAGTAATGGTTATGGCGATGCGACATTCATGACCGCTCCACACACCACAAAAGTCAACATAAAGTTCAAATCACAGCGGTTTTTTTATTTGATTGCTTTCCAATTGCGTGTGCACAGTATGTTACAAATCAGAGATACTCTGAATATTCAGTTATTTTATTTTCCACGATTTCAATATTATTCGACTTCTGTCCGGCTAGGGGTAATTAATACGTAAGTATATTAATTGTTCGAAAAATATATTTTGTTTGAAGGTTTGAACTTTGTAGTGACATTATTATTAAAATTAAACACAAATCACTTTATTTTGCCACTTTAGGATCGTTTGTGTACTAAACAATCCTGAAAAAGAGAAGATTGTTCTCGAAACATGTAGATTTTATATCTAATATAGTGATGAAAATAAAGTGATTAGTTTTTTATATTAAAGTATATTAGTACATGCTCTACAAAAATCAGCGTTTTTTTATAAAATATTATTGAAATCTGACTAAGGATGAGGGCGATATCGGTTTTATATATTATTTAAATACAATAATAGGTATATTATATGTAAAACCGTAAATTATATTGTTATAAATGAAAAACATTGGAAATTAATTAGAGATTTATTATTTAATAATTGATTAACTATTCAGTGTACACAGTCACTTAAAACGAATTAAACTTAACGCTATTCTCGTAGTATTTACCGTATTAATTTTCAATGCCAATTAGTAGTACGCTCTATTATTCGCTTTGTTTATCGCTTTGCAATTCAGTTAATCTCTAGTACTTCGTTTCGCGAGTACTTTGCTGCCGATTTCGCTCTGAGCGAACTCTCAAATACGACAACTCCATATTTGTGATGCCGCGACTCATTTCCATACTTATACCTAAATGCTGATTTTTTCCTACTTTTTAGATTATCCTCGTATTTAGGAGGAGGACCTCGTCGCTTCGCGGTTGTATCAGGAGTTTCTAGATGTTTATCGAAGGTTGTAGATCCCCCTAGACTTTTATAGGCCGTTCTCAATTCTTAGGTTTTCACGGCCGTTCAGAATCTTCTGTATACAGTTTTCTGGCATATTCTGCCGTGTATATGTGACCTCTCTGGGCGACGTTTTGGATCCTATTGCAGGGTCCATCATCAGGGCTGATGTCATGGGTGTGTGTTGAAGTGTAGGTTAAGTATTGCCACACAAGCCAGAATATCCCAGAACGTTCTCAATCCTTCGATAACATATTACAAGGAATCCTGACAGTGCGTAAATTCTTATTAGCATGGCGTTTCAATATTTTAAGTGAGATTGCAAGTTTGTTTTCGAAAAAAATAAGTAAACAATGCAAAGGCTACTAACTGCCGTGTAAATCACACTTTGCAACTCGAAAAACATTTTGTTTTGAATGCCTCCAGTGCAGTGTTGCGGCGCTCTCTGAATAGAGGCTTCTGCGCTTGTTTTTGGCTCAGCGTTCTGTTTTGACAGAAGCAATTTTTTCGCAACCTCGGCGCCGTTTTCGCTACATTTGGCAGCTGTTACACCAATTTTCCTGCCGTTTACGTTTGCTACACGAATTGCAGTTGTTAAGATATTCATGGCGCTGAAGCTGCGGCACCTACAATGGAAACTTTGAAAGAATGTATCGCATGAATGTAAAACGACGGTATTCGTAAGCACTTCATTCTTCTTGATTTTTTCAAATGAATCAAACTTTTTCTTTTAAACTTATATTTTTTACTTTATTTTGTAATACACACACACACACACACACTATAAGTTATTAAATTACTACTATAGTTTCGAGAGGAGCAGTTCCTCTCATCATCAGGTGTAGATAACAACTAACTTAAATACAAAATTTATCAATCTAATCGGGTAGGTCAGGAGGGCACGAGATGGGGAAGGATATTTTTTCCCCTAACAGCTCCAAAAATGGTGAAGTGGACTGAAATGTGATATTATTTATCGATGTGTTTCTAGAATTAAATTTTTCTAGGATTTCAACGATTTCTAAACTATTCATTATCCATCCCCTATGAGGAACCGAGTGGAGTAATTTTAATTTGATGATGAGAGGTACTGCTCCTTTCGAAACTATAGTAGTAATTTAATAGATCATACTGTGCGTGTGTATTAAAAAGTAGAGTAAAACACATTTTAAATTATAATGTTGCACCACGAAGTATCTGCCAAATCTTTCAATGAAACTTTTTCTTCTTCATTTTTCACACATAATTTTGTGGAAACAATTCTCAATGTGAATGTGGTCTACTTAGTTTATTTTGTTTTCACTATTTGTAAATATAAATAAATTAATTAATAAACTTAAAAATATTTTTATCTATTCAATAACGTTTACTTTATTTATATAGCAGAGTAGCCTGTTGGTGTAATGGTCATGACGCTCGCCTAGTGATCTGATGGTCGGTGGTTTGTGCCCCATTCCAGCATATCAAGTTAGTCCTATTCTCATAGCACAAGCGTTTAGCTTATATTGAGAATAGTAAGAATATTGATGCGACACGCATTCCGTGTTCGCATCTCTATTTTTTTATAATTAAAAAAATGAAATATTGTGCACTTTAATTTTAATTTGTCATATAGGTTATTATTTATTTTAGGATTTTTTAACGTGGTTGGTTATATTTATATTAAAAAAATATATTATTCGTTTTAATCTACTTATATTTGATTAATTATACCTAAAACGTTCCGATTAATCACACTTAAAATGCCTCTATCGTAATAATAAAATGAATATTTTTAAATGTCAATCTACAAAGTTGCTCAACCAATTGAAAAAATATTAATATTTTTCCAATGTTTGGTTATTTTTTTATCCTTTGTGATATTAAATATAATCTCTTTATTTTGATATTTTATATTTTCCTAAGTTGAAAATTTTTCTGTGTTTATAGGTATAGGTATATCTAAAAAATTTCGTAATTATTAAAATATTTTGTCGTGTAAGTTTCATCATTGCTATGTCTGTGTCCGGAAAATCGTTATACGGTAGAGTAAACAAAGAAATAGGGAGAACAATTTATGAGAAGCATTTTGAAATCTTGTTCCGTATTCACGCGTAATATTTTATTGAATAGCTGAAACAATTTTTCTTGAATAATAAATGTCATCTAGAATATTGTGGCGTAATCTAAGATCATGGTCCCATTGTAATGCAATGAAAACGAGTATTTCACTATATAATTGAATGTCCTGATTACAAAACAAAAGATAATTAACGCTTAAATAAGATATTAATTACACTTTAAAGTTTCAAAATTTTACCATACATTTTGAATGCCGGTGATTACTTTAATAACCATGGAAAAAGGTATATAAAAGAAAAAGCTATTCATCATATTTCTTTCGTCTATAAAAAGTATAAATTTGTCATGTAATGTCATACATTGTCTATGATTTACACATTTTTCCTCAGATATTTCCTATGAAACATCAAAATTGGTATACGGTACATTTTTCGAAACTTTAGATGTAATATCTTCTTAATTACTTATTATTTAAACATAAATTATCTTTCATTCTGTTACTAATACATTCAATAATATAGTGTGATACTAATTTTTATTATATACGCGATGGGACCATGAACTTGGATTTAGCCAATATTGTTCCCAAAAAAAAATCACGACCTACCCAACGCTCGACTAATTTTCCAGTAGTGAATTAGGCGAGATATGAGTGAGTCACGGTACAAGGAATTTATTTTGCGTTTTAGTATTGCTAATGATAAATATGTTGTTGCCTTATAAATGTTATGTGTCATTTTACTCATTGTACAGTATTGTGTGGTTGTAACTTTGTAACTGTATTTGATCTGGCAGCGTCATTGTTAATAAGCTGAGATCCCCGAAGAGTGTCAGCGCGTGTGTTTCGTGTGCGTATGGAACATATTTTTATGTTTTGTCCATCATGGTCCGTGAAAATTCAAGCTAAAGTGCCCAAGGTCAGACATAAAGGCTTCCAAGGTAAGTCAAGCACTTCTTCCATTCATCTTCTTTTTAATTTTAATTCTTCGATAATTGAAGTTCTTCCCAATATTCAAACATCTTCCAAATCACTTCCTAAATATTCAATATATTCCCTTTCTATTTTTCGTCATATATCGTTCAAATGCATTATTTATATTATTTTTATCAAGATTTTAGAATATTACATTTTTTGAATTTCATACAAAATAGTGCAATACCCATAGTATAGTTCTCTTAAAACTAGGTAGTGATTTATATGACTTAAGGCAAAGGAATGATAGTTATAATAATAAAAATAATAGGTAGTTGATAATACAAAGTATATAAAATAATATAATAATAATATATAAAATAACTGTCTACTTTCGTTCAGTTTTTGTAATATAATATCCAATAAATGTTTGAAGAACGATTTTCGGACATTTATTGGATATTCTGCGAATAATTTTAAAAATATTAGGTACTCAAAAAATAAATATATTACAAAAATGTTCAGATTTACTGAAATATTTATATTGAAAAGATTATCATTTTACATGATTTTATGTGTTTTTGTAATTTTGTGTGGAAATAATGTTGATGTACGTGTGTATGTGTGCATATATAATTCAGTTAGATAAATAAAATGCCTTTGATAAATTTGTAATTTTTACTAAATAGGTAGGTATGTCGTGTTTGTCTTATATTAATACACTTTTATTATTATCACTGTTTATTAATAACTTGTGCTGTAATTAATATGTGGGGTATAAAATCAAAGGCAGCAATGTCCAAAAAATGTTTTAAATGTAGTCACCAAGGATTACTAATCTAGAAAATAGTAAATTATTGATTGTATATATTTCTTCCAAAAACACGTTTCCAATAAATTTATTGGCTTTATTTCTTTTAAAATCTCGAATTCAGTACATTCTTTCTCAATAATCCTGCACTTAATTTTTTTTGGATATTTCTGCCTTTGCTTTTATACCCCATAAATAATGGTTATTCTAATATATCGCTTTCATAAGGAATTATTAAATTACCGTCAGTATATTACATGATACTTCTTTATTGTCATCCGGCATACAAAATATTCTGTCACATGGAGAAAATTCACGTTTTTATTTTTTGCTAAAATGCTTTATGACAATGCTACTTCACTAAATTATCTCAGTAACTCCAATTAGCAATCAGACTCGAGAAGAGATTCCAAAATCAAATATTTTTATGAAGTGCTTACTTTGAATTTGGTTATCTAAAATATTAAATTTTACTCCCCAATTTATGAACTTTCTTTTTTTCCTTTATAAGTTTTTAGTACAATATTTGGATGAAACCGAAAAATATTTATGTGATGAATATTTGAGAGCAATTTCATATGAACCGTTTCAGCAATTTATTCATAAATGATTGTCCATAAGTTATGTTAATAGTTTCCCGGTACATCCTTTTGGAAAATAATGTCATTCCTGCGTTATCTCCATTGTTTATATCAACCGGAAGAAATTGAGTCCCAGATTTGTTTCTGTTCTAAGAGTTTTTCTTTTCATTTCTTAAGCGAGATGAATCTCTAGACAAACGATAATTTTCCTCAAATAATTTACCAGTAAAAATGCTTTTGAGAATATAGAAGTGCCAAAATATGTAACACAAAGGAAAAATGTATATTTTATATAAAATATATACCTATATATATTATATTTAAAAAAAATGGAATCGAATGAAACGATATTATGAAGAAATAATAATTATTTAAATTGTACCATTATCCACATGCAGATTAAGACGTCTAGCAGAAGTTAAAATATTTAAAATTTAAATTAATCAAAAATAAAACAAAAGCTCCGAAATTAAAATGCATATTTACAAAAACAAATGTCTCGCTGACCATTAAATATGCACAATGTGCAATATTTTTACAGTCACGAAGAAAACAAGTGAAATAATTAATATTCATCCCTCTTGAAAACTTGCTTTTCAAGTTTTGCCTTTATTTTCTTCGGGTAATAAAATTCTCGCAGAGAAAACTGCTCCCCACGTTCACTACTGTGATACAATTGTTTTGTAACTCTAGAATAATAAGAAATTAATTCACACGAAAAAACTTTGAAATATTTTAACTTTATTATCGAGTTTTTCTATATCTGCTAGGTAAATCGTTGTATTTTGAATGGATCAGAGACGATGTTTCTTTCATGAATATAAAATATATGTAAATTTAAATGACGGGTATGAAAATTTAGGCATTCTATCACGGGTTAGTAGCTGTGGAGGCAAATGAAACATTTAAAACAATAAAAACTTTTATTCTAAGGCTTTAACGGCCACTCAGAATCACCTGATTTGTGTCTTCTGGGGTATTATGCCGTATTTTTACGACCTTTGCGGCCGACGTTTCGGATCCCGTTGCAGGGTCCATTATCAGCCCTGCAATGGGATCCGAAACGTTGGCCATGAAGGTCTTAAAAACGCGGCATAGTACCGCAGAAGATATATACCAGAAAACAAAAACTTTTATTTATTACAAAGTCACTGGACACAAATTTAATCGCAGAACCGTTCTTTCACTCACACTAATTGTCAAAAAGAACTTAATGTAACTAACTGTAATTCCCTAAATTTTTGTCTATCGCTAGGTCCACACTACTTCATCCTAGTTCACACGTAAGTACCGACTGTATCGCTTGTCTCTGTATATTACCTTTTTTATGGTAGCACGCGGGTTCCCAATTCGCCATCTTCTATGGTTGCTTCTATGTCACTTGTCAAACAACTCTGGCTCCGTCTGCCCGCCATTGCTTATATGCATAACGTTGGTTTGCGATACGCCGAGAATGTCCGACTAATTTTTTCGTATTTCCAATGACTGGTTTCTTCGACAATAGTTCAGTAAATACTAAATTCATGTAGAATGTTCTTAAGACTTCGAAAATGTGTAGTTTCCATTGTTTTAGACAGTCGTGACAATATGTTTTCATATTATTTATATTTTTTAAATGAAATTTTTTAAATTATTAATTTTGTTATATATCTGCATTAGGTTATTTTTGTGTTCACGTCGTGCCAACTGTGCAACTAATAATCTTGTAGTTTTTAAAGTAATCTATCTGTCAATGAATCATGTTTGTTCGGTGACAGCCTATGTTCCAACAATTGTGCGCAGACATGTTGAAATTATAGATTCACTAGCTGTGCCCGCGCGGCTTCGCACGCGTAGATTTTTAGTACACTGTTTGGAGCGTCAAAGAACTTTCGCGAACCTTCTAGAACATTCTCCTTCCAAAATTTTTCAAGAAATTTATCGAATTTACAGGAACCTTCTAGACACACCGACATATTCCTCCACTCAGTTAAAAACATTATAAAACTTTCGGGAATTTTCTAGAACCTTCTCCTTCAAGAACTTTCTAGAGCAGATTTTTCCGGAACCTTCTAGACTCACTGACACGGTCACCGCGCCTATTTCGAAACAATTTCCATAACAAAACAATGTGCTAGAAAGCACATTATTGTCACCCACTCCCACCCACGCACAGCCACCCCCACCAAACTCGCATATTTTTGATGTGACACCAAGGGCTATCCACCACCAAAACAACCGGTGGGTTGTAATATACTAACTTAAGACTAGAAGACATTTTATCTACTACATAGGGGCGGGAGTTGTCGGGAGCGGGGGAGGGGCAGGCGGAAAGTGAAAGTGGTTGCTTGGAGGGACTAGTATGGTAAGAAAGGGGGATTTAATAAGTGGTGTTTGTATGTTTAAGGCCTTATCATTATTTAGATGAATTTCTATATTTTCCAAGATGTCTAATTTCTTTCCTTTTTTGCATACATGCAACACCTCCACGTTATCATACTTGAAGTGATGTCCCTTTGATCTCACATGGTCTGCCGTCTCTGAATTAATATTGAAATTTTTTATCCCTTTAAAATGTTCATTTCAATGTTTAGTCTTAAGTTAGTATATTACTGAAGATGATGCAGTAAGCATCGAAAACGTTTTAATTAATTTATTTAATTAAACTGTCATTGTGTGAAGTAAACAACGTTGTGTTCTATTCATAGTAATTTTCTTCTATGTTTTCAATACAGCAAACGGGTAGTAATAATAAGTACCTATTCACAAAGGTTTTTCTTTCCTTGCAAAACTCCCGATTAGGGTCAATGGAGCTGTACTCTCATGCCCAACCCTAAGGTTGCCATACTTCAGAACACAATAGAAATATTGTTTACACTATTTCATAGTTTCCATTCAACGGAATTTCATTGTGGCTTATCTGTTTTGTATATAAAATGGTGATCCACAATGTAAAATTATTTCACATTTTATAGCTATACGGATAACAAAAGAAATCGCTGCGCACCACAAATATGGAAGCGGTGTACTGGTGCATCATATTATCAATTTTTTTAACTTTCATGTAAATTTGTATAATATATTAATGAAGATTTATTTTATACTGTAAAGTAGATTTCAATGGAAACCCTACCTATTGCAGAGTCCTCTGACTTCTGTATTTGCATAAATATAAATATGTATACATGCATACATCTGTATAATTTATTTATAAATAGATATTTCATAGTTAGTAGCAAAAACTTAACATGTGGATTCCTGTCGTGATAATAAGTCAAAAATGTTCAAGCAACCATGAACTAATATTAATAGTTATGGAGATATGCAAAATCAAAGGTTGCATTTTTTCAATATTTACGAATTATTTCTTGCAAAAAATTGAACTATTGACACATTTACTTATATCGATAGTGAAAAATTTAATTATTTTCATAAAACTCGAATAAAATGAAAAAAACCTTGCAAAAATTTAAAATTCTATTTTTTTAACAATGTTTTTATCATTTTATTTGGGTTTGAATGAAGCGAATGAATTTTTCATAATTGCTGTAAGTAACCATCATGATTGTTCAAATTTTTCCAAAAATAAGTCGGAAATAGGCATCTATTGAAAAAAAAATGCTTACTTTTATATTGCATATCTCTATAACGATTGATCTATAGGGTGTCTAGACACACTTTTGATCATGGTTGCTTGAAAATTTTAGACTCATTATCAAGGCAGGAATCTACCTAAATAGTTTTTGCTACTAGCTATGAGACATTGGATTACATGGACATATGGACAATAACTATTGTAGTTATTGTCTGACACACTTTTATTTTTAATAAATCACACTTTTATTAAAAATAAACACGCTAAATATGTCGTTCTTTTCGATGTTTATAGCGTTTACTTTGTGGCCGGATGTAATTATTTATTTTAATTAAACAACTTTGTATTAACCACTTAACTAGTAACAGAACGTTCAAAAATTGATTTGTTTGCTAGAATAGATAAAGGATAGTTAGTTTGCGTCCGTCCTGATGAAAATACGGTGGTGACTAAACCGGTAAACGTAGAGTTACTAGTTAAGTGAATAATACAAAGTTGTTTAATGAAAATTTATAATGTCGTTTTTTAGCCAGACTCACCCAATATCACTTGCTTTTATTCAAAAACTTCATAAAAATTGAGAAAAAAGTGAACGTGTATACGCGTATGTACAAAATCAAATTGATTCTTGTGTCCAATGCTGGAAGGGATTTTTATTCGTTCTCGGCTTAATTTTTGATTTGAGAAATCCAACAAACGAACAAGAACGCCATCAATCGAGGTATTATTTTTATGTCCTTTTTCATCAGCTTCATAGCAAAAATTTAGATTAGGACTACACCACAAATAATAAAATAACTTTAAAAATCCACAAAAAAGGAGAAATTATTAATTTAAAATATTTTATAAAAAAGTTTATAAATCTGATGCCATCAAAAACATATTTTTTATGTTTCAGTTTTTAGCTTTTTTTCTTTCTCTAGACTTTATAACTTGGTACAAATTACCTTTGCGTTCAGTAAATTTGAAAGAGCCGCTAATTAAGTGACTTCCAAAAGACTTTATAAATTTCTTAGCCCTTAGAATTGACGCTCCTACGAAATGACGGATGAAAGATAATTTACTGTTCTAACATCTTCAAGTCTCGTTTCCTTGGTAACCACAAGACTCTCTTAGTGGCATTTCAAAGATAATTATTAAAGACTAAGCCAGTAAATATGATTTGTCTACGAGGAATAAATTTTAAAATACACACCTTAAATTAACGACGATATGATACCATGTTATTAGAAATTTTGTATGAAATCCACGCTCTCGTTTAGCAATAAATAAAATAACAAGGCCGCATTTATTAATTAAAATTCATTAAAAATATTATTGGAATAAATTGCATTTTCAAAAACTATACAAAAATTATATCCATTTTTTACTCAATCATTTGCAAGTATTCAATATATTATATAATTATTTGATAATACGCATGCATATATTATACTTATAAAGTGGTCGAAAAGCATGATTTTGACTGATTCCGCCTCTGAGAGACGAATATAATGTAACGAGATTGTGTACCAGAAGAAACTATGCACTATCGAAATCTCTCGAAGACTCTACAACACTCTGGAATTGACTAGGACATTCTCACCTAACCTGTTCTTTCTAACATTTATAGTATTTACACGAGTAAATACTATAAATGTTAGGAAACATCCGGAGGCATCGCGAAACAAATGTGTTTTGTATATAAAAGTCGAAGTAAGTGCCCCGAAGTAAGTAATTGATTGACATATTATTTAATGATTTGGCATTAATTTAATGGAGTGATATGATCGATTTATGTATAAATAAAACACTTTTAAAATTAAGTATACAGTTTCGAGAATTAAAGATATTCTCGTCTACGGATGAGAATATAAACATTGTATAAGCACTGGAATAAATGAAAAAAAAACTCTTTCGATTAACACACGCTTAAATTATTACACCCACCCACTTTAACATAAAGGCCAAATAATGAATAATCTCTTAAATTTAGATATTAAAAACAATATTTACTTCTGCAAAAACTTTAAATAATAATATAATATTCAAAAGCTCCTCAATCCTCCTCTCTTTGTTTCCATTAAATTGACCGCACCTCTGGCTATTCCTCCCCCACAAATAACCCACACACTTCAGTGTAGGTCTTTACATATAAGCTTGCAATTGAACTAGTGTGAGTACAGTGCGTAATACGCGCATTGTTTCGCTGTGTTAAATTTACGGATACGAGAGGGGCGTATCCCTAAACTAAACACAACCAAACAATGCGCGTATTACGCACTGTACCCACACTAACTCAATTGCAAGCTTATATGAAAAGATCTATGCCTAAGATATTTTATTTTATTCTTATAGTCACGTCCCGTGAAATTTATTTTATTTTATTTATTTATTTATGTTCATCTAGATACATGACGTAGGAAATGGAACGCTCATCTCACTAGGAATAACCCGTGCCGAGATGAGCAACTGACAATATAGTGAGAACAAAATAATAAGGATATTTATAAAAGAAAATACTACATTTCTATGAGATTAATCAAATAATTGAGGATATAAATATAAAATGTGGATAGTAAAAACAGTAGATATTATATAATACAAAAGCAACTGTGAATGTAAAATAATATATGAAAAGAATCATATGTATGGATAGTAAAAACATGTAAATATTATTGATTACCAAAGCATTAGCACAGTTAAAAATATATATATATATGTGTATATATATAAATTAAATTAATATTTGCGTATATTAATTGAAAATGGATTAGTTGGTACCACAATAAAACACCACCAGTAAAAAATAAAATATTTATAATTAACTTTAAAACATCAAATTTATCGCAAAATGGTGTCGATGTGAAGTGATAGATAATAGCTAGTATCCCACAAATTTAATTTAATTAACTTTTCCCTATTCATTTGTGCTTTATATTATATTAAATTCATTTATTCATTTAACACCAAAATGGGTACTAGACTACGAGGTCCGCGTCATGTAAAAAAATGTATTTTGTCCTCGTCTATTTCAGTCCAATTATTTAACTGACATAAGAATATGAGAAATTTTAATTATGGGTTGTATCCCATTTTACTTCGGAATACACAATTGAATTTATCTTAAAAAGTAAATTGTGTATTATATAAAAGCTTGCTAATCAAGAACACATTATATAATTTTATTTCACGCCATAATGACCTTTTAACAGCCTGTTTATTAAAAAAATAAATTAAATTAAATGTGCTATTTTTATAAATATAATGAATTATGAGAACAAAGTAAATACATGGCATCAAAAAGGGTGGCTGAGGTTTGGTTATGTAAAATCAATAAGAGAGGAGAATAATCGAAAAATTAGCATGGAAATATGGTCGATTGTAGAAGAGCGTTGCATGAAGCAACGTGATAGTGAATCCGCTAATGTTATTTTTCACAACCACAAAAATAGTATTCAAATACATTAAAAGGGGATATCTACTAATCTTTGGGGTGGAAGATGATAACGATTTTAATATTTTAGCAAACATATAATTAATTTTCGTAATCACACTCGTTCAAGTTTTGCAAGCTCAGTCTCTTTTCAACAAACTTAAATTAATAACATAGAAAAAGGTTTAATGATATATATGAGTGGTAAGAAAACCATGTAGCCAGTAGCCACACCTTCGAGAGAATAATTGTTTCATTTTACGTAACAATAAATCTCTCTTTCGGGGTTAAAGCAATTGAGATTATCTGGGGTATACTTTGGTTACTATCGATAAATGCTTAACTAAGCAGTTAATGATTTGATTGTACATTATCAGGATTCATTGAATGTAATCTCAAAGATGCCATGTTGTGTTTCGACGTTGATCGACAGATTTATTTTACAATTATATGTTAATTAAAACTGACGGTTTATGTCGGTTCCGAAGGAAAAAGTATTCATTTATTTATATAAAAAAGAAAAAAAAACTTTTTTTCGTAAAAACAAAAATAGACGGACGGACAGACAAACAACAAAATTATTGTAATTGGGATAAAAGCTTTGTAAATAATTTACATAGCTTCAAATTTCTACGCTGATATTAAATTTAACCTGCAATATTTGTAACCGTAGATAAAAAAAAATTATCCACTGCAAAGTGTTGTCGGGTAAAAATAATGTCTTCAAAATAAAATTAATCATAACATTGATTGGTGTGAAGTTCATTTAAATTTTCTTATATATAGAACAGAGCCAGCACACTCGCTTAGCATGTGAGGGGTACTGGAGTCGATTCCCGGCCATACTAAGAAATATTTTTATTTTTTTGCATCATTTGAAATTTAATATCAAGAATAAATAAGTATTTATAGCCGTACACCCGTGAAATAATTGTAACAATTTTTATCAAAATAATATATTTAAATATTTTTTCACACTATCGGTAAATATTAATACAATGAAACATTAACGCGATACTGTCCTTGGATTACAATATCACTCTGGCGACAACATAATTAAATAATTTATTCAATGTATATTATAGATGTCTTACAGAGACGAAACTGTATTTTTTTAAGGGATGGTAGGTATAAAAGTCCTTTAGGTGTACATAGGACTTACGACTTATCGTACGATTGGCTTAAGTGATCACTTTACACATATGCAACGTGCGCCATTTCCACCCATGATTGAATACCATGTCTACTAATTTTTTGGAAGTTGTATATATTTAAATTATACGCCACGTTTCACATGTGAGTTGTAAGGATCCTCAACGCGGCCGGCCCCAAATCTTTTTCATTCCCCACATTGACAGGGTCATTGACCACAGATGTCGTTAAATGAGACATGTTTATTTGATTTGGAGTTTTTTTAGCAATATACTTTATCTGTCTAATGGAATTCATCCGAATTACTATCACTACACTAGGATATGCCAGAAATATTATTTTAATTTTTATTAAACTCCTTTACGAGTATTTTCATAATAATTTATTAATTATAAGTAAAATAGACACCAAAATATAACCAAAAATACATAAGTATAATAGAATTAAATTAATATAAAAATATATTCCGGCAACGGAGATTCAAACCCGAGCCCCCTGAGTGAGAGCCAGGTACCGTATCCACTATACCACGTCGTAAATGATCGCGAAAAAATCCTTATAAAGACAGTTTACATAAAGAAAAAATATTTTAGTATGTATAGTGTATTTTTGACGAATAATGCAGGCTCGACAGTAGCGACATCGTTAACATTGTCGCCTCCGAGTTCGGTAGCCCAGCGTTCAAGCAAGCAAGACAGACGGACGCACAGACAGACGGACGGACGGACGGATGGATAAAAAATGAAATTACTATAATTGGGATGCTGTTGCGATTTTAAATATTGTATTGAAATTAATCTAATTAATTAATTAACCTCATAACTAAGTTTATATTTAAGTTTTGTTATTTTCATATGATATAATTATCTATTACATTTTATATTTTTATATATTATATGATACCTAGTTTCAATACCAAGTTTATTTTTAATTTTGTTATGTTCATATAATATTATTATTTTTTATATATATTTTATCCTTTGTATAAGGCTTGGAACGATCTATAATAAAATATTAATAATGGATTTTAAAAAAAAAAATTCTTAACATTTTTTTAAATAAATAAAGTCAGTATAGCAAATGTTACCTAATAACAACTCATGTGAAATAACATATGTGCATATTGAGAAACTTGTTTTTTCGTCAATTATAAAATATATTTCATCCCCAAAATATCTTGAAGAATTTTCGCGTATAAGAAATTATTTGTCATATTATCCCAAGTTAATATCTCTAGAAATTTCTAGAAAATATTACACAATAGGATTTCTCATCATAATTCAATACACAATAGACATTAAAGCCATTGAAAGTTTTTGCACAATTCTCCTAGTCAGTTAAATAACATCGTACATATATACTTATAAGACATGTTTTTATCTCCATGATTATAAAATGAAACTATACATAGTAATAACACTGATCTTATATGTCAATCGTTATCTTTTATAATAGAATTCAATAAAAATTAATTGAGCAATATTTAAGGACACAAGTCTAATGGTAAGCAAATAATAAATATATTTCCCCAGGAATTTTTCTTCGAATCGATGTATACTCACTTAATTTATACGTTAATCTATTTATACTATGCTTTAGATTTAATTAAACTTTATATATCATTGCTTAATTCATTTAAAACTGTCGTGAAGAATTAAAAAAATTGAATTAAGGAACAATATTGTGGTGTGAACTTTTACAAAATTATGATTTTAAACAGGCAAATAAGACAAATTTTTAGTGAAATGGGATCCACCACAGATCCAGAGCCATTTTACGAGTAAAAGCTCCCGTGTCGGCCCCACACTTTCGCCATCCAGATTTGCTTTGTTTTAATGCTGAAGTGGTTTCCTTGATACGTCGCTGATGAAGCAAAAGCACTCATGTAACGCGGCAAAGAAACCATACAAACCGCTTCACTGTCTCTGCGGTGGATAATGAAGACTGATTATTAGTGAAAATGGCTTTCATAAACATAAAATTACTGACATCAAATTATTAAAAAATGTATACTTACATGAATATTCTCATTATCACCGACCTAAAGCTAGAGGTATCATAAAAATATTTTTATGATACCTCTAGCTTATACTGGAACGAGGCTAGAACGCCTAACTTCTTGATCGCTAGAGAAGTCTCACCGTAAATGACACCTTACGGCAAACCAAACAAATACATCCATCCTTAACAATACTGTTTTTCAAAATATTAAATTATTTTTCAGAATATTTTTTAATAACACCGATTGGGATAAATTATATTTATTTTTAATATATGTATTATGTGGGCTACAACGATATTAGTAGATTGACATAATTCGCTCATCACTTGGATTAATTTCGTTTTCGTAAATACCTTTTACCGTATATTAATTAATTAAATACAAAAAAAATATTAAAAAATGATAACTTTATTTTCATTCATTATTTTGACAAATACAAATAGTGAAAGTAAACATTTTTTAAATGCTCTTTCACAAAGTTACACAAGAGAATTTCGAAAAATAATTCGATACATTTTACGAAAAGATTCAGTAACTGAGTGAAAATTAAATTTGATGTCATTATTATTACCGAAGACGAGTATAATGAATTTTTAAATATGTGCATAATTCTTGTCTGTGTCTACCGACAGATGTTTGAATAATTTTTCGTTTTTATTTTTTTACATTGATATTCTAAAGTATATCAGTCTGAAGATTTCTCTCAAATGAATTAATTTTCTTAAAGTCTCTCTAGAGGCAGATGTTTTTTAATATGGTAAACATTTCTTCTTATATAGGTAAGTGTCTGGGGCAAGACTATAAAGGTGTGAATGAAGATATATTTATACTGTATTTACAATACATCTATATATTAAATTGTGTATCTAAGAAGACTTATAATTATATACAATTTAGAAAGCATCAAATTACGTATTGTAAATTCAATTCATTAACATATTCCATCATGTTTCCATATCTCTTAACATTAATTCAGTATATTATTGATGGAATTGTTATTTAATATTCATAATGTCCTCACATGTCGACTAGAATTTCTGATTTTCTCGAAACTAACCCAAACAGAGATAATAATGTGAATATAATTAAATATTTATAAATAAAATTATTTTAATATTATTTATTTAAATAAATTTTATGAATAGCCCGTTACTTGACATATTACCCATTTCGGCGTCCACTACTCAATTACCCCCACCATAGCTGTAGCCACGTCCCCGTTAAAAAATTGCTAGAATAGATAATGGATAGCTGGTTTGCGTCCATCCTGATGAAGATACTGTGGTATCGAAACCGGTAGACGTAGAGTTACTAGTTACATAAGTGGTTAATAAAAAGTTGTTTAATTAAAATTGATAAATATTTTTAATAATCTACTTTAATAGCCACGCAGATATGATACTGTAAATTTTAAGAAAAAATACACAAATGTAAAATAATCATCCCTAGAATTTTTCGATAGATGTATCAGGTTCATCAACGACCCGTTGACGGTCTGTTTGTTAAAAAATAAAACAATTGCCACCCAAACTTAAAGGGTTGCGCCCGTATTGCGTGTTAAAAATTTTACACTTTTGTGTCTAGCTAACTTTTCCGCCCTCTTTTCCAAAGCAAATCACTTCAGTAGCTACACGGGCGTCTAAGGGCCGGTTATACTGGCTTGGTTTATAGATTTGTTTGATTGATATGTGCCTTTAACTTAACTATTACTATAAACAAAGTTAATGCAACCGGCTCTGAAAAACCGCGCTTCAACTGCATTCAGCCTACTATCGTAACTTTTTTTTAAATCTAGAATTCACTTCCACTTCACTTCCTTGTGTCATGTGAATAATGAGGATAATTGCATTAAAATAATTACGATAATTGCATTCAATTCATTCTCATTGTTTCTCGTAGTCATCTTCCATATTATTCGGCTTGCAGTGTCTTGTATATATAAATCATAAATACACAAACTAATTAATTTTTTAAAGCATTCATTATTTACCATTATATCGCACAGACGTTTCTCTCGAACATTATCATTATTTCGATCTGACATCCTGTTCACCTGACACATGCAAGTTATGTGTGCAGCTATAAAAAAATATAATTAAAAAATTCAAATAAAAATCATCAAAAAATTATTAATTTTTCATTCAATATATTTTTTAGAGATAATTCATTATGATCATTTAGTTGGTTTAAAACATTTGCTATCTTATCTCTACATGAGTTTAATTATAATTTTATATTTTACCACTCAAGTTTCGAGAGTATTGGAATCTCTCATTTTCGACGAGAAGTATTAGACTGACTACATTCAAATATAGAAAACAAATTGCTCCTGTTTGATGGAAATACAAATAGTTAATTGATTAAAATAAACCTGATGCAGAGGTGATTTTAACAATAAAATTGAAAAGAGAGGAGATAAGATAGTAATATTGTTCAGAAAACTAAAAGAAAAACTAATTAAAGGCAAAAAATAAAAATTAAATAGAAATTTCTAAACATACAAAATTATTCATTTTATTATCTTAACAATTATCTTAACACTGATAGGATGCTGAAGTTTATTTGTACGGGAATGAAAATAATGTTTATTTTGCACGATGTGATTCGAGAATTCAGAAAAGTTTTTACTAGTTAGACAAAGACGATGTTCTTTTGGTCTAATTTTATGATTTCTAGCGCCTATGTTATTATTATAATCTGTGACGATATCGGTATTGAAGACATATTGATCTTGTAGTTTATAAGCTCTGTGAAGAGCCTCTGTTGTCAAGCTTAGCATGGTTCGAGTTCTGTAGTACGTACTACGGTGAAAGAAGGATAAATGAAGTTTTCTTACAAATTAATTAATATTCAAAATGTCTGCCTTGAGATGGGTATTAATGTAGTGTTTCAGACACGCCACTTATTTAGGTGAATGGCAGCGAATATGTGGAGATATAATTACGCTATATTTACATTAGATCTTTATATAATTGTATATGTTTTAAAAAATATTTGAATTTTTGCATATTAAAGATGAATTAAATACTATCCTGAAAACATTACCACGTTAAATTTAATTTATTTTATGCAAGGGAAATCCCCAAAAAAGTTTTTTATTTTTAGCGAGTGAATAATACTCATGTACTTTTATAATTTCATTAATTGTATGGCAGTTTTTTAATTCTAGAAACATAATTAATTGAATTCCTTAATTAATGCTAAATAACGTTGTGTATTTGTATTAATAATTAATAAAATCCAATGTTTATTATGTTTTATAAAGTGTTTTTTTTTTTAAATTAATACAATTCATTTAATTTTTACGATACTTTGAACTAAACACATTATTTTTTCATATAGTAGGGGGAAGTTTTTTCAGTTAGTTGATAGAAGTATGGATAGTAGGATTGAAGTCTAAAGGAATTTGATGTTATTTATTAGTGTTTTGTCCAAATTCAAAAACTTTTGCTAGATTTGTATGTTTCTCGGTTGTTTTTTTTTTAGAAATCCTTTTTGCAGTTTTGCGGTAGATAACAACCTCACTAACCTGAACTCTATTCTCATATCCACTCACCTTAAATGGCCAGCTTCCACTCCTTGTTCAATCGATTAACAAACCACTCAATGCCATTTATAGTAGTTTTGCAACAGTAAAAATTTTAAATTCTCAAAGCATGGAAAAACTTTTTCAAACTACTCATTACTATATTACGCACTTCTGTCACTGGTCACAACACTATCTAAAAATCCAGAACGGCCTTGCGTGATCTACGGCTTTTGAAAGGCATCTGAAACATTTGAGAAACTTCTATAAAAACCTAAAAGCCACGAGGATCTTAATAATAACTCGATACTCGGATATAAATACGGGGCCAGGCCGCGCGTGGCTAGTTGTTGATTAGCGTGTTTGACAGCAAAACAAAGCGATGTCAGCCGTAAGCCACGAGGCCAGGGTGGGCAACCATGCGATAACTCAGGCGTGTATTTTAGCAAAGTTCTTACTTAAGTAGCGAAAAAACCGAGGCAAATAATACGTGCGAAACTGGATGAAATGTTCGAGTGAATATTTAATAAAGTGTTAAAGCGACAATAAAGTATATATTTACGAGTGATATAACAAGTTAAATAGTGTTATCTAAAGAATAGCGTTAAGTTTAATAGTGTTAAATAACTTTATACATTAAATAATTAATTAATCAGTTATCAATAAATCGCTAATAAATTTCCGATTTTCATTCATTCCTCCCGCAGGTGACAATATGTTCATAAATTAGTTTCGTTGGTTACAACACACATGTTAAACGTGGCACGTAATTTAAATATATATACAACTTCCAAAAAATTAGTAGACATGGTATATTCCGTCATAGGTGGAAATGGCGAACGTTACATTGTGTAAAGTGATCACTTAAGCCAACCATACGATAGGTCGTAAGTCCTATGTACACCCAAAAAACTTCTATACCTTCTGTCCCATAAAAATACAGTTTCGTATCTGTGAGACATCTATAATACACATTAATTGGTCTCAACCTTCATCAGGACAATATAATAAGACTAATCTAAGTACAGACATTTACATAGGAAAGGAAATCAGCGAGGGACAGAATGTCAACTAGGTGCGGGAAAGGAAAGAGGAGAAGATAAGCAAAGAGAGAGAGAACAACTTTAAAATCGGACTATTAGATACATTTATCTGTTGTTCCCTTTCTCTTCGCTTAACCCCCCCCCCCCCCATTGACATTTTGTCCCTCGCTGATTGTCTTTCCCTATGTAAATTTCTGTACTTAGATTAGTCTATTTTATATTGTCCTGATGAGGGTTGAAACCAGCCGAAACTAGTTGACGAATATATTGTGATAAGTAGTTTAAAACTAAGTATTTTAGTAACGAGTATATTATAGAAGTTCTGGAAATGTGTTTGATTTCAAATGAAAAAAATCATTCTACGTTTATAATCAAAATAAATTAACTCCAGGATTCGTATGAAGCAAAAAAACATGAAAGAAACTTAAGTTGACGTTGACCGATAATACATTTCAGCTTTTCATGCCTAAAGCTCGAAGATATTATTGTTTTGAATGTGTGCGGTTACAATAAATAAATTTTGCTGAATTAACTGGCAGAAACTTCTATCATTTCGTGCATCACGAAGGGCTTTCCAAACAATTATTTTTATTTTACACTATCTTATACTCTCGGAGAAAATACTCCGGTCTACTTCTTTCGTTAGCACTTAGATTAACGCTTGAACATGAAAATTCTCAGCGCTACAAAAGCCATTAGCAAAATTCGAATGGAGATCGGAGAAAATTTTTTATTTATTACTTTACCGAAAATTTTATTGATAAAAGTATTTTGAGTTATAATGAATTGTTATACGTAGTATTTAATATAAAATATACGACATTTGTTTATTCAAATATTAGATTTATTACATTACTTATGAAATATATATAATTATAGAAATAAAATAAACATGAAGGGAAAACATACAAGGTAAAAAAAAATCAGTGATATACGCGGTGTGTACGCATATTTTTAATATTTTTCTATGTATGCGAGATGTGTGTTATCTAAATACTTGTTAAAATTATATATACATTTATTTTTAAAATAGAGATGCGAATACTTCTATTTTTACACATAAATAGTTTTCGTCTGAAATTGAATAATTTAGAATCGTTAGAATTTAGTAAAGCATTTAATAGTAAACAAAATATTATCAATAATCAATTAAATTTACTACTAGCCGAATTCTAAAATTTTTTCCAATAATTGATTTCAATAATTGTAATCAAGCACTTCAGCAATAATATTTAAAATAAATTTTCAAATAATTTTGAAAAACAAAGTCGTGATTTATTTTGATATTTTGACATATATGTAACACCTCAACGATGGAAAGGTATTTACGAAACATGTAAGTGTAATTAATCAAATAATATAAGTAGATTTATATAAATAATACAATCAATATTAAAAAAAAACTGTAATGCAATCATCGAGGATTATTTATTTAAAATGTACTGAAATCAAATTTTTATAGGAAATATAGCCTATAAATGTATAGGGGACATGATTTTGGAGGGGATAGTTACCTAAAATCTACAATTCAGTACATTTTAAATTAGTAATCTTTGGTGACAGCATTCAAATTATTTTTTAGATTTTTTGGATATTGCTGCCTTTGCTTCTTTACCCTACATATATATAGTACCAACAACAGCAAATTGATACATAAATAACTAATATATACTTATAGCAGTTAGGGTTGCTTACAAACATATTTATGTGGTAAATTCAATTAGGATAAAAAAAGGAAAGAATCAAAAATTTAGGGTGCATTTAAAAGTGAATGAGTCAAAAAGTTATCATGATGGTGTGAAACAGACGAAAAATTGATGGGTGATAAGTTTGAAACAGTGGCGTGCAGTGGGTATAAACTTATGTTATGCTGTGAATGACTATATACATATATTAAAAAAATATATATATATATATATATATACGCATATACCTCTAAGGGTATATATATTTAAAAAAAAATTAACTGTATATAATGAACTATTTTGAGTAGCTTCAATCCACAAAAAAAAACTGCATTATAAAAGAAGTATTGTAAACAAGGTTTCTAAATAAATATTTTATATAATATTTTAGGTAATACGGCAAAAATTTTCAATATATTTCGAAGAAGACTTATATATAATTAAATCGGGAATAATACTAATTTCAGATATACGTTTCTTATCACAAAAATAAAACAAACATTTTATGATGTCATCGATGGCAATGTCGTCATAAATAATCACTACGAATATTGGACCATTGGATATGACAGATGGTATTTACATTCACCATAGAAAAGACAAATAGAATGCACACAAAATGTTTTGGGTGAAATTTGTAAAAAATATCATTTCTGCAGATGACGTGCGCGTATTTCTCACCTGGCATTAGGACCTTTCGAAAAAACAGCTTTTCTATGAAAAATTTACTTGTCTATTACAAAAAGCTCGCAGAAATAGAGGTAAGTGAAAATTCACCGTTCAGGACGAGTTTTTTCTCGACTTGACTAGATCTATAGAACAAATTTGTTAGGCCCAAACAAGTGACATAAATTAAGAATTGACATAAAGTTAGGTACAGGAACGTCGGAAAAAAGACTTCTAGCCGTGGGACGAATTACGGCTAGAATTTTAAATCATCTTTTTCTTAAGATAATGATTATTTAATTAATATTTGTTTCCCAGAATCTTTACTAATGCACAGCTTTTTTGCTTGTATGCGCTGCACGCCACTCGTATGAAAGGAGCAGAACTGTGCAAATACAAAAATGTATCTGCAAATTTAGTTCTTGGCGTTTGCCTCATCTCTTCCAAGAACATTCCATACACGATATCACTTTTTAGTATGATTGATGTTTAATTTGTCACACCAAGAAGATTTCCTAAGCCGAGAAATGAGTAATTGTAAGAAAATTTACCTCACTGTTCTCTAGTAGCAGCGAACAATTTTAATGTATCCTTAATAATAACACGGGCCAGGGAAATTCGTGCGCTTTGAACTGTGGATAAATGAAAAATGTCCGCCCCAGATATGGAACCATAAACCTTCCGCGCCCTAGGTTACGGGAGCCGCCGCCGCTGACGTCAGATTTACGATGTTATTAGCTCCCTTGCTAAGCTGGCCTTATCATTTCCTACAGAACTCAGAGTGCACGCCATTTTGAAATTTTCGATATTTCTGATCGTAAGTTGCTTTTAGTCGGCTGAAAATCGAGAGAAAAATGCTTTTTCGTGTTAAATCACTCCAAATCGACCATTTTAGTTTTGAATGAAGCCGTTTTAATTGTCTTCTTCTTCGTCAACTTTCTTTAGACAGACAGTGAATAGTACCCACCGCCAGAGGCGTGCAGTGGGAACATCGCAGCATAACTTTTACGTAACCAATTATTTGGAAAAAAATAGGAATACAACGTACATTTCATAATATTTCTTTAACAATTGTTATGATAGCATTCATATTTTGATACATCATAAAAATCTATAGCATAAATATTTGATTTCTATTTTTTTTCATCATCATCATTATGTGGAGAGAAGTCCCTCCTGAACTCAAGGCCAATAAGGCGAAGGAGCTTAGGAAGGCCAAAATTAATATGGAGTGACAACGTCCTCAAAGATATCTCTGCCTTAGAGCTTCGAAACTGGAGAGAGCTGGCACTAGACCGAGATGAGTGGAGGAAAATTATTGAGGAGGCCAAGACCCACCAAGGGTTGTAGTGCCAAGAATGATAATGATGATTTTTTTCCAAAATATGTATACGTTTACAAAAAAGTCATGCTTCAATGTTCCCACTGCACGCGCCTGCCCACCGCTTACCCAGGACCGTTCTAAGAGCAAAAGCTTCCGTATCGGTCCTACTCAATCGTCTCCAGGTTAACGTTTTTTCAACTAACATGCAAGAACGCGCTACCCCACGCGAGTCGTATAAACCGTTGCGAGGCGGCGCGGCCGCTAGAATGAAACCATTTACTGCCCGCGCTTTATTTTCAAAAAAATATATATATACCTACACATTACAATAAAACACATAAAAAAAATAAACATGTTTACATATTATAATAAAATGCATAAAAATAAATAATAAATTAGCAAATCTAATAAATAAAAATATCATAAAAATCTTAAAGTATTAATAACACTTTCTCTTGACTCATGCGTCTGTTTGCGCAGAAGTTTCCTTTCTGTCTCCGTCGCCTTGGGCTTCATCCTGGTGGACGCTGTCCATCTGGTACGTCAAGTAAGTCACTTGCTGCACTCGTTCTATTCTATTCTATTCTATTCCAGATCGTTGACGCTTGTATCTTGTGGCGCCCCAGCTGTACTCCTCACGCGATTATCTCTACCGTCTACCGAGTCATACTCCATCAGTCTACCGAGCAAAAGCACTGTAGTAGCAGTACTGTTTTATGTAGTGAGGAATTTAGTTGTCTTTAGTTCTAGATCATAAATCTAGAAAAATTTCCATCCTAGGAAATGAGCACGCACAAATTGCAGATATTCTCAGCGTTAACTTAAGGCGACACATTCACTGCAAATGCGTTCGGCGTTTTTTTACGAAAATTTGTGTTTTTATTATTCTTGAATATCAGAATGCATACGCTAAACTGCAATTTTTTTAGAGAAATAACTTAGATTAAATCTTTGTTATTATATAAAAGTAATATAATAACAAAGATTCTACCGCCGCTGCCGACGGTATTTTGTTTTATAATTAAGTCATTTATCGACACATATCATTCTTTGGAATTTTTATTTTTAAATATTATTTAAGGTGTTTTTTTTTTAAACTAACTTTTATTAGGTGACTAAAGCCTCAAAATAAGGAAATTAATAGAATATACTGTTTAAAATCATCTTAAATAAATAAAAAGCGTTTTAAAATCAAGAAAAAACGTAAAATTTCTTTGCAAATTTAAAACATTATAACTTTATTAATATTGAATATTTCTTAATTTTCTTAATACGCATTCTAGGTAATGAAGTATACTGTATAAGTATAAAAAACATATTATGCGTATATATAAATATTCTTTAAAAATAAGCGCTGCCTAGGACACTAAAAAGACTTTTTTGGTCGCGGCCTGTCGATAAATGCTTATATTTTATTAATTATTGTAAATAATGTCCATTTTATCACTTTTATATGATAGAAAACGTTCTATCTAAGTTATTGTTTTAAAAAAATTGCAGTCTTGAGTATACATTGTGATATAAATGAATAATAAAAACCCACATTTTCGTAAAAAAAACGCTGAAATATGCATTTGCAGTGAATGTCCAGCCTTAATTCCTTACCGATATCTCCTTAGCGAACATATTACCGTTAATTTAATTGATTAAACTTTGTTAATACATATAAGAATACATGTCATTGTTCATATTTATATACACTTTATAAATGTCTGTATTTCATTTGGGATATATGTACTTAGCAAAAATATGTTTTTCTTAAACATTCTATCACAGAGTAGTAAATTGTAGAGGGATGAACAAAACCCTGTTTATATGAGAGGAAATTGGATCAGAGCAGTAGAATTTGCGTCTATTTGTTTATTTAAGACATATTTTACGTACGCATTATTCTTGCATAATCAAATCCCCTAACAAAAAAAAACAACAATACAACAATTATTATAAAGGATACTGTTTTATAAATTTCATATGTATGTATGTATATGTATACATTTGCTTAATTATATAAATTATCATGCATGCTGAACTACATTTACATTTATAATATACTTATATGCACTGTTATCTAGATTGTACAAGATTTTCATCTTATTGTAATAGGTGTAAGCCGTAGAAATAAAATAAATACATAAATTATTTTAAATAAAAGCTCTGATGTAGGTAGGTACTATTCCTTACTACGGAGGGCAAATAGTTGCATGCTTTTAGGCCGACCACCGCAAATGTCCGTTCACTTAGCTTAGTTCTAGAAATAAGTTAATTAAACTCATTAAGGCAATAGCTTATAGATTCTACAACCCTTTCTGCGGCTAATGTAAAGGTTGAGTTTGACATCTATTATTAAAGTTATCTGGCAAATTGATATCCCTTAACAATTTCTATATGATATTCCTGAAGCAACGATATTCTTTCATAATGTAATAAACTTTTAATAATTTGTGATATTTCGGTGACCAAAGTCATAAATTTATTTTGTAGCCGCAATGGAATTTATCCCTCGATCATTTATTTGGAAGCTGGGCTCGTTAAAGTACGTATAATTAAAATGAATTCTTCGAAGAATATTTTTTCTTCTGTATAAAGGCTTGAACTATATGGTGACATTGTTATTAAAATAAAACACAAATCACTTTTTTTTCACCACTTTATTAGATTATACAATCTACATGTTTCGAGAACAATGTTCCCTTCGTCAGGATTGTTTGTGTACTAAAATTAAAGAAGTTAAACCGTGTACGGTGAAGGGGAAGGTGAGGGGAGGGGAGGGTCAGAGGTGTTTATTATTGTGGAAGTCATTTGGAGAGGATGGAATCTTAAGTGGAAAAATATTCAATAGTGGATTATGCAAAAATTTTGTTTGTGTATTTATTATATTTGAATCAATATTAACATTTTCATGTTCAATATTAGCATCGTTTAAATTCTTCAATTTTAGTACGCAAACAATCCTGAGTAAGGGAACATTGTAGAAAAATAATATTTTTAACACAGCGATTTGGGACTTTCCACCATAACAATAGTTAAAGTACATTAAAAAATCTTTATAATAATATATAGCATATTGTTATTGGTTATTAGGCTAGAATGCCCATCTTCTTTTAGCGATTACAAAATTAAGGAAAGTACTACAATTTAACTCGCGTACAGTACTTTTTTTGGTAATAAATTTAACTTAACTAATTTCTAGTATTTTCATTTGCCTCCCAAAGCCATGTCCAAACGCGGTAATATACACTATGATTTTTTTTATTTACTAAAGACACTAACAGGATAATAGGTGCATGATACTCTAATAGTAAAATATTATAAATAAAGACTATGCTCATTATCCCAATTACAAGTGTCTTCGGCACGCTCACGCAAAAATTCATGTATTATTAATATTTGCATTTAAATATATTTTATCTGTACATTTATGTGTATTGTATATTTGGTGTTTGATTGTGGTGCGATTAGTATTTAATAAATAATTGCTTAATGGATCTAGTTCAAGTCATCGTTTAGAAAATGGATGTTATGTATGAGTGAGTTTTTGAACGATGATAATGTATCTGCAAGAATATCAGCATCAACGTTAGGGTCAGTACAGTACATATTATATGTGCGACACAACCTATTGATGGGAGAAAAGTAACCAACATTATTAGTGTGCTGGCTTATTCTAAAGAACTCCGGGTATCGTTAACGGGGTTTTACATGCAAATTCAGATAGAGAAAGAAAATCAATAGCTCCGCTGAGAACCTCAAGTTTGTGCATCTTGAAAAAGGCAAGTCAATCTTCGTAGCTGTGAAGGTTATTGCGTTGACCATCTTTGTATGACAAAATACATAGAAACTTTTCTACACTCTCTCGATTCTCGTAACATGTGTTGTGTAATAAGGTGACCAAATAACTGACGAATATTCCATTATATTTCCTACTAGTGATGTATAGAGAATTTTTAGACCTTGAGGATTTTTAATGTCGTGAGTAATTCTGGTGATAAATCCCAACATAGTATATGCCTTGTTTGTGATATCATCAAAGTGGTTTCTAAAAGTGAGAATGAATATCAAAACTGTGTTTTAAAATTATATCCTAATTACTCCCTTTATATTAACTCGTGGCGTCTGCTTGCTTGACGGCTTGCCGTCGAAAAAACTTTGGATCGATTTTTAACCCTTTTCCCGTGATCCAATCGAGCTGAAACTTGGCAAGTAGACTCTTGGCGACGATCAAAAAGATCTATCAAATTTTCGTTAAAAAATAATGATTATAGTATAATTTCGGATTTTTAGAAATTTTAATGTTTTTTTCAAATTGGAATCATTACAAAACTTTGATTACTACCAACGGCGGCCCGATAACGTCGCGGAATATTTTTTAAATTTAAATTACTCCGTCGGTATACATACATACGATACTTCACTACGAATTTCGAAAATCTAAATTGACTGACAAATGTTTTTAGAATTTAATCTTCAAAGCACGAAGTGTCTTATCAAAGATCAAAACATCTGACATTTTAGAAATATATTCAATTACTGTCAGTTTAGTGTTATGCTATATGTTTTATTTCGTCCTTAATTGTTGTTATATTTTACAAAGAAAGGGAGTATAATAAAAACTTGTTTTTTATGGTTACTTTTTTTTCTTAATGACGTTCGATGTCAGCTTTTATAATACTTTAGCACGGTCCAGTTGGTGGTCAGGAGGGCAGGGCGGTGTCATTACTCCGCCTCTGTCTCGCCTGGGAAGCCTCAGCCCCGACCCGCAGCCGTCTCCCTCCCTCCGGCGGGTCCCGGGGGTCACTCTGCGGTGCTAATGGTCGTGTCATGGGTCGAGCGGCGCGGGGAACTTTTAGCAATATATTTGGTATTTTGTCAAAGTTTCCCATTGCCAAAGTTCCCATGGAGTTGCAGCCCATTTGACCTTACAATCTCTTTGACATCATTTTGTGATATATAATAGGTGTACTCATAAGTAATCAATTATTTTTGGTGTGGAATGTTTGCTTCAGTCAAGCTCAGTAAAGTGAAAGTGTAAAGACGTGTTTTATACGCAATACTAGCTGTGCTCGCGCGGCTTCGCACGCGTAGATTTTTAGTAGACACTGTTAATAATTATTTCGTTGTCTGTCCGTCCGTCGATCCATCGTAACTTTATTGAAGTATAAATTTTTTCTTTTTTTTAAATTATATTATTTTTTCTTTTATTCCCCTTTTTTCTTTTTTTATTACCATCTGGACGCATTATTTTTTCAGTAGATATATCATTCCAAATAATTGATGTATTTTTTTTTTGTTTTTTCCTTGATTTCTCGATTTCGAAGTAAAATATGTTTTTATTAAAAATTTTAAAATTTTAAAAACTCATAAAATTACACATTTACAATCATATATGTAACTACAAATATGGATATTTTAATTTCATTTATTAAACTTTTTTATCTATCAGGCTCATTTTTAAACCAATGTTATTTTAAGATTTATTTCAGTCGACTCACCGAATAATTGTGTCTAAGAGTGTGTTCCTGTTTAAATATCCTAAGACAAATCAAAGTCGTGTTAAATTAACTCAACGTGTGAGCATTACCAAGTTAAATTTTATTTAATTTTATTTTTAGAATAATCAATTAAGTTTGCCAAAATATATTTAAAACATTTATGCACTTTAAGACGATTATGTTTATATTTGAAAATAACGAATTTGTTGCGACAAAAACCGGAAATAATTTTTAAATATATTTATTACAAAATGCACAAATACATTAATGAAATGATAAGTTCTTATTTATTCAACAAAACACGGTGCAACGTGCACTTAATTATAGACTCTCTTTAGTACAAGTGCAAGGAAACGCTCACAGTCTTTTCTTTCGAAAGCTTTAACCACAGCTACGAAAACTTCCTCGGAAAGACTCAAGCTGATAGTTCAGTTGGTACTACTTAAAATATATACACATATACGTAGTTTAAGTACCTGTAACAAATTCATACTAATAAATATACATGGCGATATCATAATACAATAATTTCGTTATATGCATCTCTATCATATCAAAATTGTTAATTAATTTAAAATACTTCATAAAATAAGTCACGATTTATCAATTAATGATTAATTCATTATTCCATGTACTACTTAAAATATATACTGGTACTACTTAAAATATATACACATATACGTAATTTAAGTATTTGTAACAAATTCATACTAATAAGTATACATGGCGATATTATAGTTCAATAATTTCCTTATATGCATCTCTATCACATCAAATTTATAAATTAATTTAAAATGCTACATAAAATAATTAACTATTTATTAATGAATGATAAATTCATTATTGCGTGTACAACGTGACTTCACACTAATTAAACTTAATGCTCTTCTTTAATGTACACTATTTCGCAAAATATCACTTCGTCTATGAATACTTTATTATCGCTGGGTAACGCCTATTTATCGCTCATAGAATATTCAATTATCGCACATAGAAGTCGCAATAATTACCCTCAGCACTAAGGTACTCCACTCGATTATTTCGCTTTATTTACCGCTTTGATTTTATCACGACTGGCCACCCTAGCCTTTTTTTGTATCGGGCAAACGTTTACTGGAGAATATTTGGAGTTTGTCCAAATTTTTCAGGAACACAATACCAGATTTAATCACCAGAGAGATATTATTAATCAAGAAGTGTTATAGGTGTATCATAGAGACGAAGCTATATTTTTATGTGGAAAAATAGGTATGGAAATCTTTTTGGGTGTTCATAAGTCTTACGATATGTCATACGGCTGGCTCAAGTGATCGCTTTACACAAGTGTAGGGTTTACAATTTCCACTCATGATAGACTACCAAATCTATCAAATTTTCGGATGTTTTATATATGTTTAACTCACACAACTTGTTTCGTGTGTGAGTTGTGTTGTTACTACTGCCATCTGCAGTCTATACATTTTTCATTCCCAAAATTTAACACAGATGTCACGAATACAGTTGTCAAAATATAGATACCTCATTATCAACAATGTTGTTAGTAAATAATTCTATTACTAAGGGTCACCGTATTTAACATGCCAAGTAAACCAAGACAAAGCCGCTACAGGATCAGCTCTGAAATCCAGTAGAGTAATTGCGCAACCAAGCGAGTAACATGGAGAGAGATAATTCAGGCAGCTACCTGCAGAAATAATGAACCTGCAACACTCTTGACCGCGAACACTCTGTCAAGAAGAAAATTAAATAAGATTAAACCAAAATACATTTTTGTGTCTTTTGGTTTAATCTTAAACTACTACATTTCTTGGTATTCTTTGTGTCTATGATTTTTTTTTAAATAATACATACAAAGACAAGTTGCCAAAAATATATGATTGCCCTTATTATGTTAAGTAAGTTGCCCACATAATTGTCCAGGTTTAGTTTATAGTTTACCCTGAAAGAGTGACAGTGGTTCCGAAACCGGCTAGTCTTACCATAAAAATACAGTGGTTAAACCTTTTCGTTACTAAGCATCCAAAACTTCCGTGTGGTCCGAAGCGGGGTATCGAAATACCCCAGATCATATTCATATAAAAGATAATAAAAAGTTCGTGACGGGCGACGCAACCCAATCGCCTCGATGGACGTCTGTCCGAATTAGTGACCCGCTCTGTACTAACTACTACAATGTAGTACTACATTGAAGTGTACACTTTACACCTTTTGAAGTTTAGTGCACACTACAAACTACACACTCACCTCAAATTTATTTTAAAGTGCATACTTCATATAGTACATTTCATTATAAAGTGCACACTCATTTTTTATGTGAAATTTTTGGGAAGTCGATGTAGATAATTGAAGAAATCTCTGGAAATCGAAACAACCCCTTCCCCCCCCCACCCATGGTTTTGAAAATTTTCTAGTAGCACACTTTTCAAAAAGCACTTCTTCTAGGTCATTATAATTTTGTAGTTCACTCCATGTAGTTTATACTACAAATTTAGTGTACACTTTGTAGTCTAAACTGGTGAACGTGTGTGTGTTGTAGTCTTCATTTTGAAATGTAGTTTTTGTCTTCGCTAGTCCGAATGCCCAAATTAATGCTCGCGCGCTACCAAACAGCGACGAATGCGGCGCAGTATAGCTGTCTCCCTTGTTTGCATGTGCAGTATGTGGCTACCCACTGCATTAGTTACAATGAAACAAATAATATTCACAATAAATAAAAGATTAGTCACGGGGAAATGGAATGAACACGCGCAGGTGTATGTAACGCATGAAGATCACTTGACTGAAAAAATATTTTTATATATTATACGCAAAGAAATTTGAAAAACAAAAAATGGAAAAAAGTTCGTCACTACTTCCGCGAAGTCTAAAAAAAGTAATAACGAAATCGTTTCCATAATTATTGAGTTATCGAGTTTAAATCTCTGGGGTATGTAAATACCCCTCTCCGGGAAGATAAGGTTCAACTAAGTAAATTTGTGTTTCATATAATTTACAATTATGTTTTTTGGATATTGGTAATTTTATGTCACGTAAAAACTAATTTTCAGTCTTACCAAATTGATCGTTGGGTTGAAACGAAAACTTTTTCAGATTAATGATGATAATAATTTTCATCGAGATTGCTTGAAAGTGTCTTTAAATTCTTTTATAAGAATTCTTCATTTTGCAAAAGTTTGTTTTTTGTCATTATTTTGCTACTGTAATTACCCCACGTTGCAAAATAAAAATAAAAAATCAATTTGGTGTGAAACCTCTCTAAAGATTACTTTTTATCTCAAAAGGAAGATCGTCGACATGAGAAATATGTATACAAGCATACATTTTAAATACAATGAAGTATTTTTAGCAAGCAAAAATAAATGTACAATTTTCAAATGTTTCAATGATAAAAAACAGTATACTTGTCTACATATTAATGGTTTGATTGCGTTTCCTATATTAAAAACGTGTATAGAAAAACTGTAAAACTAACAGTATATAAAACCTTAGGGAAAAAATGGATGGCATCTAGATGGAACTATTGTTTTTGGTTTGAGTCACGGCGATTATTTTTTCTCATAAAAAAAATTCATGCGTTTACTCATGTACGTGCGGTAGAAGAAGAGGAAGAAGATAAAATTAAAATAAAGACAAAATTACAAACCAATGACTCTCAAAGTATTGAGTATTAATCTAAATTGATCATTCATTCGAGTAGCTTGTTGGTTTTGTGGTTAGGACTCTCGCCTCGTGATCCAAAGGTCGCGGGTTTGAGCCTCACTCCAGATCAGCAAGTTAGTCCTATTTTCACAACACAAGCGTTTAGTTTAGTTTGAATATAGTAAAAATATTGATATGGCACGTATTCCGTGTTGTTTCTATGTGTTTCGTTTATTTAAAAAAAAAAACATTTCGATTATTGTATCGTGTTTCCTGAAAATAATTAAAACTTATACTTACATAAATGTAACCTCGAATATTTGAAATAATTGGGAAAAATAAAAACTTTCGCGTTCGCGTCTTAGATAAGCACTGTTCTTATAGTATATTTTTGACGGACTGGGGAGAATCCGCGGTAGTCATGTAGTTGCCGCGTTGCCGTCTGCGCGTCCGAGGTTCAAGTCTTAGACGTGAATTCGAACGAAATTACTATATTTAGATATTACTGAACACTATTTTCAAGTGCATTCGTGGTCTCGCATTTTCGCTATACGCCCCGCTACACGCATTCCCGCTACAGCGCGCATGCTACTAGTATGCAACTTTCGTTACAATATATATTTATCCTCACCCTCAATGCACCAAACGAAGATAACATACCTCTCACTCGAGCTATATGAATCTAACTGTGCTAAGAGTTTATGTTCGTGTATTTGTGTGTGTCTGTGTGTGTCTGTGTTTGTCTGTGTGTGTGTGTGTGTGTGTGTGTGTGTGTGTGCCGGTCGAGGGAAAGGTCAGGGTAAAGCGGTCTGCATCATCGTGGCGTAGAGCCACAAAGTCGAGCACTCGTAACGTTAATTTTCTCATTGACTTCGATATCCCAAATTACCAATAAATAATCTTACCTTATTTTTTTTTCTTCCCTTCGCATACCAACATCATGAATAGGTATTTATAACAAGGTAAATTATAGGTGATTAAAATTTATTAGAAATATTGCAACTTATTAGGTACGCGTTAAGTTTCAACATTTGTTTGAAGACCAGTTGCAGTTCATTATTTACATTCTACGAAACTAATAATGATCATAGTATTGACACATTAATTACTCCCTTTATATTAACTCGTGGCGTCTGTTTGTCTTCTTTTCTTACGAAAAAACTTTGGATCCATTTTAAACCCCTTTCCCGTGATCCAATCGAGCTGAAACTTTGGAAGCAGACTCGTGGTGACGATCAAGAAGATCTATCAAATTTTCGTAAAAAAAATAATAAATTTTTGGATTTTTCAAATTTTGAATGGTTTTTTCATACAACTTATTAAGTTGTATGAAAATATTTCAACGCGTCTGGTAGACGCGAAACCTGATTATAATATAATTTTGAATTTTTGAAAATTTTTTATTGCTCCCTTTCGTAGCGTCGCCCGACAGAAGCTCAACGCGTAGGTTAAGAGAAAAAAAATGTTTCAACTAGTAAATGAGAAAGGGAGTATAATAAAAACTTGGTTTTTATGGGTTACTTTTTTTCCATTTATTTATTACCGTAACAGATTTTCTATTTGAATCAAAAGAATTCACAATAATGCAATTCAGTAGGTATATGTAAAATATTTTGATTAAAATGAATTAATCAATTAATTAGTAGTATTAATCACACACTCGTATTGATGATGAGGAAAGGAACGTTACTGCCTGGTGGTACTAGGATCTGATCCATTAGTTATCTGGTTGCTTTATACAATCTTCAATCAATCTATAGAATTGGGTCACACCCCGTTAGATTGGAGAAGGGCTGTGATAATGGCTCTTTACAAATGCTAAGGGTTTTACATCGATGGCGGAAACTATGGAGCAATTAGTCCTTTCAGCCCTTTTAAGTTGTAAAGACAGCGGCGAAATAAATGGGACCTACGATTATATCTCTTTTTGTGGGTAATTAATTATTTACGTCTGAAAATCGCAAACTTTTTTGTTCCTTTATAGATCTGCAAAGGGCAGATTGCGGTTATAGTTATGATAAAATTAATGAAAGGTTATACCTAGGTACAGGGTAAATACATATATGACAATAAGATCACCATGATGATACTGTGTATTACCTACTAGTGCAGATCCCAAAACGAACGTAACCAGTTTATAAGAAATTTTTCTTATTTTATGCTAGATTGTTATCTTTTGTACAAAAATATATAAATTAATTTAATTAAAAATGGCAAAAAATGTTTCTTAATACCGTTTTCGATCCATGTCACCATTTTTTATCAAAACAACCTAGACAAAATTTTTTATATTGTTTTAATTATTAAATTAAAATATTGTTTTTCGTTCATTTCTGAATATTGTTTAACTAGTCGGAACCCCGTCAATAATTGTATTTTTTTTAAATTTACAGTTAGGTACACACAATTTTAACGTTTTAACGAATTTACACAAAACTGTTCTTATCGATTAAAATAAGCACTTTACACTTGATAAATAGATACCTATCTAGCGGGCGTGTGCAGTGCAAACAAGAAGCATGACTTTTATTTAAACGTATACTTGTAAAAAAAACGAAATTAAATATTTATGTGGCAGAATATTATGAGATATATCTCATATTTCGGTTTCTTTTCAAAATATATGCTTAGGAAAAAGTCATTCTTGTTCCCACTGCACGCCCCTGCTATTTAGGTAAGATATAGCTCTGATTATTTTTTTATTAAAGAAAAACAATACCTAGACTAACGCAGATTGGCGTGTAAACAAGTGAGTTCCTATCTGACGGCTTTAAGACGTAATTTTTCAACAAAAAAAATACAAATTTCACCCGTCCAAAGGCATCTTCTCAAGTCGGCACTTGACGTGTATTGTGTGAGGACCGAAGAGTAAGTGTGAGATAATTCAGCAGAAGCAGTATAAATGGATGGATACAGGGCGTAAATTACACTCATGATTAACTGTAGTATTTTATTGGTAGCAATTTACAGATGTAACGTTGAGTACAGAAATATTACTTGCGAGTGAATGTACCTGTTGGTGATTGCGTCCTGGTTAGCCGCATCGATCCCCTGATTGGTGGGTATCGCTCGATGTGTGCGGCTAGAGTTGCAACAGCTCTGGACCACCATATTTTCATGGGTGATCACAAGCCCTGTGGATGCCCAATACAGACTTGTATTCATGCTTTCAAATACAGACGTTAAAAGCTTTGAGACATCTTTAATTTATCTTAATGAAATATTTAATTCTTAGTAATATCAAATTTTTATTAATCAATTAAAAAAGACGTACAGAAAAATCAAATAAACGAAAAAATATTTTAACTGCTACCGGGATTCGAACCAATGGACCTCCATTCTATCCGGGAATGGCACGTTATCCAATTTCGCTATGTCAGTTTGGAAATTTAACGAAGATTTTTCGACCTTATATGTAGTCTTCTTTTAATGGATTAACATTTTTATTCAATTTTTAAAGCAATCCACTTTTTTAAAAATTTGCGTCAACTTACCAAATTGCCATGGCGAAATTGGATAACGCGCCATACCAGGATAAAATCCGTTGGTTCAAATCACGGTAGCAGTTAAAATATTTTTTCGTTAATTTGATTTTTTCATGTTTTTTCTAATTGATTAATAAAAATTTGTATAATAATTCACAGAACTTTGTTCTGAAATTGTAACTTCACAATAATAATGTGTTTCCTTTAATATACATAGCAATATTACTTTATTTCTTATGAGCTAACTAAAATGTCAATGAGAAAGATCTAAAAGATCTGATATATGTGTAAAAGATAAAGATGACTTATAAAATAAAGAATAAATTATTAAAAACGAATATCATCCCTTACCAGAACAGTGACGTACATAGACAACACACAAGAACACGATAGTATATAAGAAGTGATATACCGCGGACTAATAGAGAGACATATGGTTTCCTTTACACTGCGATCGATCTCTATAATGGAATTCCCAATTCCAGAAAGGAATAAAATAGTATAGAACTAAATATATATAAACGGCTGAAGGGGCTCATGTTGGAGAGGAGATAACTGTTTGACAAGTCAATGTGCTTATATTTAATATATGTATCTACTTATTCTACTTTATTTCCTATCCCCTTACACCAGCATACAATTGCTGTTTGGGGACATTTTATTTATATTCATATTTAATTTTTTAATTTAAATTAATACAAATTGTTATATTCATTGTTAAAAATATGTACTTTTTCCTATATAATAAACATGTATGTATGTCATGTAAAAAAATATATATATCAACAACGTTATCAAACGTTATCCATCTACTGCTGGATGAAGGCCTTTACAAGTGTCTCCCAATCTTATGTATTCAATGTTATTCGCTGCCACATATTTCTGCAGAGTTTGACGATTTCGTCACTCCAGCTGGTTTTAGGGCGGCTTGTCAGCTTCGTGATTCCCCTAGAGTCCGTGTTTTGTATATATCAAGACCCAAGTATATCTCGTCCTAATATGCATTATTATATGGCATGTATGGGTCTACTACAATAGGGCAACACTCCCCAAAGGGCCAAGTATAACTGATTTGATATGTCATAACAGACTTTTGATGAACTTATGTATGAACATAACTTTGTGTGAACCACACTTATGGGTTGGTCAGTGTGCTTTACATAAAGTTTGTTTGTTTTCTCAAATCAATATTATTTTCCAACCATAAACTCAACTTTGTTTAACTCTAAAAATAAATAATTTTATTGTTCACTATGGTAAGTATCAACTCTTTATAAATAAGAGATTTTTTTGGAAAAAAATTCGGTGAGATATTTTTGCATGTAAATTTTTAGCATGATTCGTCTCATCGTAAAACTATTGTACAATTACGAAAACATAATACGGTTAGTTTAATCTTGCTTTAAACACTGAACGAATTTGATTCAGTAGATAAGTTAAGTAAAAATAAAATTGTAATTTTATAAAACTAACAACCTTTGTATAAACCACATTTATTTTGATTTTAATTTTAAAGGACGCACACTAGCTGATCCATAAAATTAAATATGCAAATAAATTAATTATATGATGGAGGCGTGACCACAGCCGTGGTAGGAATGAGGGGAAGTGATGACGACTTTAAAATAGGGATTATATCATGTAACGGGTTTTTGTTAAATTTAAATAGTTTTTAACTTATAGGATTAAAAATTTAGGAGTTTATTTAATTTCTAACATTTTTTAATTGTCTGCGACTTATATTATTTATTAGTAAAATTTCAATGTCGATGGATTTTGCAAAAGAGAAATCTCTAGTTTTTGATATAATAGAATTTTGGAATAAGTATCCAAACTCTTGATATTTAAACAAATATTACGATGAAATTCAAATTTTAAAGACAGCAACAGCAAATCATTTGTTAGAACAAATGAACCACAAAAATAATCTGGATACTTAAAATTGTATCAAAACATAATTCCATCCACGTTTCTAGAATGCCGAGCCGGACCATTTAAATTTGAGAATCGGCCGCAGTCAATTTATTTTCAATCTTTCAGGCTTTTATATCTTGGAAAGAAAAATCTATTAATGCCATTAAAACAGAATGAAATTCGAAAATTGCGGCCCAGTTAATTAGTTTTCCAACATTAATGTTATTAAAAAGTTTCTCAGCCGAGTGATTGAAAACTGAATTTGACTAAATCAGGGAACCGATATTTAGGCAGTTATCTTAGATAACACTTACTGTGATGATTACTAAGTTATTTTGACATTGAAATTCTTTTACAACTAACTTTTATAAGATGTAGGTAGCTGTGTATAGTACTATTTTTCTAACTCTTTTCAACAAAAGTGATCAATAGCATATTATTTAATTTTCAGTAATTAGAAAATTTTATAAAAGTCATAAATAATCTTTTAGTTAGGTACGTATTTTATCATTTAGGTGGTTTATTTATTTTAACAGTAATATTCAATAATAATTACGAGTGTTCTCTGCCTGCTTCTTGAATGTAATTTATTTCCCGTCTGTTCATGACGATTATATTTTCAAAAGAACTGAAATTTAATATTTCTTCTTTTTTAGCGCTACAGCATGCCATGAGGTCTAATTACTGTAGCGAAATACATCACAAAAAACACCCCAGCTTGATTACACCACATAGATTTAGTGTGACCTTACTGAAAATCGAACCCAAGACCCTTTATATGAGAAGCCAGTGTCATGCCATCTAGACTATGAGGGACGTTTTTTTTATGTTTTAAGTCTGTAGATGGAGTTAGAGATGAGATGATTTTTGAAAAAATTGTCACTTAAATACTATGCTCTTATCAATAAAAAGTCTATTCATCATAAATAGGTATTGTATTCGTACAATTGCACTTGCAAAGATGTTAATCATAAAATAACAGCATAGTTGCATTTTTTAATAACGTAATCAATATACTTAAAATGAATTTGTGTACAACATGACTTTTTGTTTAAAACTTATTGCATTCGGAACAACCCAAGCTCAGGGAATTATAAAATTTATATTTTGTGTTTATATTACGTAGGTATGTATGTACTACCTTGTCAAAGGTCTTTTTATGATTTTATTCACATATATACTATCTTAAAAAATACTTTGTTGCAAAACGAAAATAATTTAATTAAAGTTGTTGATTATTTCACTGTCTAACCAAGTTATTTCTCCAAACCCTGTATGTACTATGTTGACAAAGTTTTTGTGTTCCAAAGCCAAAATTATGTATCACAATTAGTCGATTATTTTAGTACATAACCATTAAGTTATCGCTTTAAAATTTAAATATATATTTTTACGGTCAGTATTGTAGGTTGCTATGGACAGTAGGTCAGGTTGTTAGTGACGATAATTGGTCATTTAGGTTTAATAAGTATTCATTTACTTATTCACAGAGACTATCACACCTACTTTAGCCTTAAATATGAATTCAACATTTACCCTTTTTCTTCGGTGTGTATACATGTGACACAGCCTTGTAAGCATAAACTGGCTGAGTTCCTAGGTATTTTTCAGGGGAAAATATATTATACGACACTTCCACAGAACACAACATCGTCCTGATGGCTTAGGTAACCGTTAAAGTTGTTAATCTGTCGTTTTCTGAAATATTTAGGTAAAGGAACCGAAAACAATTTAAAATCATCAAGCTAGTGATTAAATAACGTATCGATTGCATTTAATTATAAAATATTATATTACAATACAATTATAAATTAACTTAAATAAATAAAAACCATTTTTGTTACCTGTTTATTCTTCGGGGATTTTTAACTGATATATTGACGCTGTCTTAATATATTGATTAAATCTTAACCAATGTACTAAATTTTGGCAACTTAAAATTTTGTAAACATTTAGGTTCATCTTAAATAATAAAAGCTGATGATATATTGCAAACAGATATTTTTGCATTGCATCAAATAAACTTTAAATGATACTTGAAGAATTTTCATTCATATGATTCATGTGAAAACTTCGAGTAATCTCGTCTTAAAAACTAAATTGTGAATTCGTTACCGACAAAGTTAAGAATTGATAGTAAAGGAAAGTTGGAAAGACTTGGAGATGGCAGCGTAATACAGCTTCCGGAAGCAAATAATATTTCTCTGTCAATACTCGAACATTTCAATACATACAATAGCCTCAAATTTATCTTCAAACTGGCGATACATTAAATAAAATTGTTCACATTGTGAGGAATTTTTTGTAATACTTTTGAAGTTTATTGGTAACATTCAAAAAATCTATATTTTTTAACTCAACATTATGAAAACATAAAATCCATAATAATTTTCTCACCAAATAAATGAGAAATAGATAATGAAACGCGTAAGGTTCAATAATTTATTTTTTTTTATTGCAAAATCCTACTACTTTCTGAAACTCAATCTACTTAATCATTCAATTAATTCAACGCTTAATTACTTTTAAAACATCTCCGTCTTCAATATTTGAAACATCAAGTTAGTATTTTAATTTACTGGAATCCATTTAATAAATTTTCGTCTTAAAATGTTCAATACGTTCCTTTAAAAATCGTAATTTGAAATAATGTTTTTCAAAATATTTACGTTTTAATTAAATTCTCTTCCAACAATCCAAACACAAAATGTTTCAAGAAATTACTTGATTTTAACTATCGAGATGCTTGAACTCAAAGCTCACTTCGTAAAATGTTAACATATTTATTATACTGATCGTATTATGAATATGTTAACATTTTAGTCATATTATTCAGTCACACATGTTCTTAGTTGTGAATTTTGCATGTTAAATGAATCCTTTAACAATACTACATTTATTTTAATGCATACAGACCAATTGATATTTGTATTTTGTTTTGAATTGTAATATTTGGTCAATTAATACTTGCAGTTTCTGTGATTCCATAAAAAATTAAAGAAAAATGAGTGTAATATTAAAAAAACGGTGTTTTATTCATGTGGTAAATTGCAAGTTAACTTATGTAGGTCACCCTTACTTATTTGACAATATAAAATTATATTTTATCATATATAATTTATATTTTAAAAGATAATATATTATCTTAACATTCTTTACGAACTATGAAAAATAGTTTTATTAATTATTTTATTCCTGAAAAGCACCCCTGCCGTCTCGACCTAAAAGGTCAGGAGAATAGCGGAGCTGGTAATAATTTTTAATAAATGATATTATCAATATTAAGACAGCTGCTTTTTGGTGCACATGATTATTTCAATTGTCACTAAATTAAACTTTATATTGTAATGCATACAAGATTCCTATTGTCACTACTATCGAACACTCCTCCCCATCATTAGGTTTAGCTGTCTCGCTACGAAATTTTCGCAAAATAATCAAAATGGTAAGGAGAACCTAATGCAATGACTAAAATTGATGGTCAAATAGTTCCACACCCGACTGAACACGTCGTGACAATGTGTTCACAGTTTCATCACTAATTGATTGGATTATATCTGGAAGCGCACACGTTCTCTGTTAACAAACTGTCATGTTTGTTTGTCATCCCTTATCCCTACGTTAACATATTGTGTACACAAAACATTATTTAGTGCTAATATGACAATTCAACACAAATAATTGATTAAAAATTTTGTTGTACTTTTTATTTAACGTAATATTAATTAATTTTTTATCATAACCATTATTAAACGCGATCTGTTTAATAATTTTTAATTCAATGTTAAAATTATCAACAGATAATGGAATATTAATTAATCTATTTAACATTGAGTGAAAATTGATATATAATCAGGTCCTTTTTGCAAATATCTTTTAAATTTATTTTCATGTTAAGTAGGTACTATATATTATCATTTTCCATATATAACTTTATAATATTTTGATCTATTCTTCGGTTTTTAAAATTTTTTTTTTGTTATCCTGACGAAGAAGCCATTGGCTTCGAAACATGTTGAATTTTTTCAATAAATAAGTGGTGTTTACAAAGTTAATTTATATAAATTATAATTATGTCACCAAAAAATAATTTTGCTATATTTGAAGAAGAAAATAAATCACTTTGTTTTCACAATTTTGCTAGATATAATATCAACATGTTTCGAGAACAATGTTCTCTTCTTCAGGATTGTTTATGTACTAAAATTGATAAAAGTATTATGGCGAAGGGAAGGGTGAAGTAAGGGGACGTTGGAGGTGCTGATTATGGAATGTCATCTAAAGGAGGTGGAATCTTAAATGGAAAAATATTCAATAGTGGGTTATGTACGAATTATGTCTGGTTATTTATTATACTTGAATTAATATTAATATCTTAACACCTCCGATCCCACAAAAAAATAATCTAGAAATAGAGCTTGACCAACGTAAATTGGCGTGCGGTGGCTTTGGAACTAAAACCCGCCCCGTCCGCACCCGGTGGTAACCCCTCGCCTTGTCATTCAGTTCAATCTCGTATTTGCGCGTGAGCTGTGACATCTCGATTTCCAATATATACTGAATTATATCCAAAACGGTCGTGCAACACCTTGCAGATGGTGCAAGAATAATTTCCAATGTAGTTTTAAAGTTTTGTGAAGCTGAAAAAGCAAATAATGGACCAATATTACCGTCTGACAGGACTCTAGATAAAGCGGCCGCCATTACTGGTTTGTTTCTTTAGTGTTGGCCGACCAAATTTCTATTATAATATCATAAAATATATTCGTCAATGTACCGGATACTCTGTATATTATGTATTGTGGAATAAATTTACACCCTGGCAATTTCTGTTTCGCGACAGGGACGGCCTCCCTCGCACGCCAATTTATACCGGTGGCAATTAGGAAAAGTGTTAATATTAATTCAAATATAATAAATAAACAGACAAAATGTGTGCACAACCCACTATTGAATATTTTTCCACTTAAGATTCCATCTCCTTCCGATGACATACCATAATTAACATCTTCGACCCCCCTCCCTTCCCCTCACACTACCCTTTGCCGTAACACATTTGCATGTTTTACCTTTTTCAATTTTAATACACAAACAATCCTGAAGTAGAGAACATTGTGCTCGAAACACGTAGATTGTATAATTTAATAAAGGGGTGAAAACACAGTGATTTGTTTTTTATTTTAATAATAATGTTGCCACAAAGGCAACACAAATAATTGATTTTATTGATTTATTAAAAAATAATTTATAGGAAACCCCATAAATCGTTTTTTAAGAAATGACAGTTTTATTACCTAAGTAATAAACTTCAATTCATAATATATAAGAGTTACTATTCCTTATACCAGTTCTTACTCATCTTCTACTCACCACTAATTTCACGACCACTGCTGTCCTATGTCCGATGTCCAGAACTGGAAACAACAACAAAAACGAAAACCAAATTCCGTTATTGATATTAACATGACCTCTCTCTATTTCATGAGTTTCTATCACAATTAATAACTGGCTAATTAATGAAGCCACTAAGAAATTTGAAATATTATAATGTTAGGCAATTTTCATGTCGCTATTTTTATTCTTGCATCTCTATTACGTATTCTTACATCTCTTTTATAAATAAAATGAACGTCTACATTAATAAATGATATTGGTTTGACATATTGTTTCCATAAATGTACACAATGGTACAGCCCTGAGAAAAAATATTAATATTAACATTGTTCACATTACGATGCCAAAATTTTTTTTTATTCTTTCGGTATCCAAGTCAACCCATCGTTAAATTTGATAAATGTTGGAAAAAGTTTTTTTTGCACTTATTATACGTGTGCGGCATTACTAAAATACAATTTTTATTGTGTTACAACAAAGAAAATATTTATTATTTTGAAGTTAAAAATTATTAATATTTTCATGGCACTCCCCGAGGTTGAGATTATAATTTCTGAAAATGATTACTGAACATTTTAGATTTTTATTTCATTTTTGACGTTCCACGTTTTTAATAAAACGTTAAAGTTCAATACGTGCACTATTAACAAAGTTTCAATATTTTTTGAAGTAGGGCAGCCTTCTCTTCTCCAGTACCTATTCCAAACTTTCAGACGTGATACACCACAAAAGGACAAACGCGACCACAGATGCACATGCGCTGATTTCGGACACATATTTTTTTTGTAATCGGATACGCTGTATTTTAGATATTTCATTTTTAGTTAAAGATACAAGACTTTATTTTCTTTTAAGACAAACGTGTACTGGGGAAAGTTGTATGTTAGTTACGCTCGCTATGCTTAAGGGGGAACACCTACCCAGACATTTCGATGAAATAGATTTTAATTTTTTTCTTAAAGCCTGAGGTTTTAAGAATGTCTGATGAAAATTTCAAGCAAAAATTAAAAAAAAAAACAAGGTTACCGCTGATAATAGTGGCATCTCTTTGTTGATTACGCGCTGCGCCGCACGGCGCCGAGATACACGCAGGTAGCTGCCAGTCGGGCTCTTTCATAATAGAAACGTAAGACCTGTTTCGATTATGTTTGTGAAGAGTGCTCGGTGATTTGGGAATTCTAAGCAAAGTGAAGGACTTATTTTGTAGACCTGGAATAGATGATTTTATGTAAGTTGAAAGATTTCGCGATTTCTTCATTGCTCAATTTTCAAACGCGTTTTACTCGAAACCGTGTTTTGAAAATCGATGATCAAAATATTTCGTCAATCATTAAACCGGTCAACTTTTAATTTTTAGTGGTTATTTTATACATAATTATCTAGTCTTTGTCGTAAAATTTTTAAGTGACTTAGTTCTTTTAATCGACATTATCAACTCGAATTTTTCCCTAAAAAATGATAATTTAAATTCAGACGCTCGCCATTGTGTCAAAAATGTATATTTTCAAAATTTAATGTATTTACTTTCAGTAAAAACTATTCCCCCTTAAAGGGAGTGAACATGACTCGGTAATTTTTTTTTTACAAAAATTTTCCAATACAATAACAGTTAAATATACCTATACCTTAATAATTGCCAATTAAAATGTCGGAGCATGTACTTACGTACACGCGTAAGAAGTTAAGCTTCTTTGGCATACATAAAACATAAAATGTAAAAATATACATTACCACGACCATAGCGGCTTCTCTATTATTAAAAAAAATATGACAAGAATCATGTAGTATTTACAAGATTTTTCCAGTGGACATTTTCAAACTGATAACATTCTATCAAACGCAGCTGAATGCAGTCAAACATTGACAATAACATGAAATACATCCACCCACGTCGTGCTGCACTTCCAGGCCCTCTTGAGTCCAATGCTATATATGCAGAGAATAATCTTATTTTCTTAGATCATTTTAATCTATAATAAGTTCAAAGATTGAAAGACTGATTAGTGCTTACGTCATATCGCGGCTGGACTATTGTACCTCAGTATAAGCAGGACAGCCTAGGACTCAGCTCATCAAACTTCAGTCAGTGATGACTGCTGCGGCAAGGCTTATATTCGGTGTACCCATAAGTAATCAATTATTTAATTTATCTTTTATCTTTAATCTCCATCGTTATATAGGACCTTTTGCCTTGTTGTTGGTAGACTTTTAAGAAAAATATGCTTCTAGGTGTTTTTAAAGCATCATTATCAAACCCTACCAGGCGCCCACTTCATTCGCCATCAAAGTTTGAGCCATCATCAATGTGTCAATGAAAAATTGACAATAAATATGCTTACAAAATTTATAATCTATTGATATTATATAATTTTTTCTATTTTTCTATATAAATATACTTCATAATCTTCAGCCAACGGTCACATGATTTTATCCAGAACCGATAAGACAGAAAGAGCCGAGAATTATGAAACTCTTACCTTAGCTGCACCAAGTTATAATTTACGGTATTTTTAAAATGTGTGATTTATTTTCTCCACGTATTTTATTTATGAATTCTAGCAGCGAATGATCCTAGAAACGTGCCATCGGTTTTAATACAAATATATTTTCGTATTTCTTCTACAGAGGCCCAGGGGCTTGTGCTTAAAGCTATTGATAATGGGTCTAGAGGGACAAATAATACTCCGGATACATCCGCTGCGCGCCACGGATCCGCTGAAGAGGATTTAAGGAAGCGAAACAATAAATTCAGTTTGATAAATTCAGAACAGCGAAAGTACATTATTGTATTTACTGTGATTAATCATCGCCGGGTGATACTAAGTAAATAAAAGTTATTTGATATTTTCGAGGAAATAAAAGTTTTGCGATATTTTCGATTTATATCAGTCTTCTCTACACAACAAAATAAATACATAGAAAAGATTACTTATTCAATTTGATAGTTTTTCTTTAGAAAAAAGGTATTGCTGTCGAATTTCAATTTAATTTATTTTTTAACATAACTTTTAATATTTATTTAATTTATATTTTATTTATTTATTTATACAGTAGATATATGTTTTTTATAATAAATTGATTCTATATTGTAACATTTTTACAGACATTATACTCGCCATAATATGAGCCAAACCTCGAGCATATGGGAGTAGTATTTTCAAGCTAAATTAAAGTATAAAAGAAGAACTAAAGAATTAAAGTATAAAGGAGACACGTGGGCAATGTTACAATTCATCGTTGTCGAAAATCAAGGATTTTACTTCTTTACTAAACTGTTCGTATTTTGGAATATTTTTTTCTTGAAATTTGTTTTGCGACAACAATGTATTGTACCAATTAACTCTCAAGTATGTATAATGATGTGCCATGGTATTTTTTAAATATGGTGTCTTTATTTGTCCCTTTTTTCTATGTCTACTACTTATACCGGGTGAGATTTATTTAAAAAATATTCTTTGTAAATTTGGCATAGGGAGTTTGTTTTATATATTTTTGTGAGTGACGGTACATGAAATTCTTGAAATTTACTTACAGAAGGATAGTCATAAGGTTTTTTGAGAATCGTTTTAATAATTATTTTTTGAATTATGATTAATGGCTGTACGGTGGACTTATAAGCCCCTTCTCACCCAATAATACCATGCTGTAAGAGGGACTGCATCAACGCGTAATACACCATTTTAATAGTATTTTTGTTAAATGTATTTCTTAGGTTATAAAAGGCATAGATCAGACAATATACATTCTTCAAATCATAAATATTTTGAATGATGAATTAACATAAATTATATAAAACATTTTAATTAACATATTTGATTCACATCAAAGGTGTACGAGAATCCTTCTTCGGAAAACTCTCTTATAGATATGGAATGGATCAATGTCCAAAGTGATATTGTTTAGCATGGCAGTAGCTTTTTCAACAGGCAAAACTATCGGCATGTTAATCCTGAATATTGGAATGTGAAACAATCTGTGGTGGCCCGAGACACATACACACATACACCCGTGTAATGAGTTACCACAGATGCTGACATCGAGTACGGCAGGCCGTCGCCCTCGATACAGAGGTTGAGGCAAGATCGCTGAGCAAGGCAAATTTAAGCCGGACCAATGACCGAGTACAAAGGCGACGTATGGCAAGGGGCATGCAGAGCGGATGAACTTACATGCTGACCAGACTAAATACCCACACGCGCGGCCGAGTAAAGAGGAAATCATAACACCCCCGATTCCTTTGTTCTGAATCGCTTTATAAGCACGCGCCCGCAGAACAAATCTATCTCACTCCAGCGGGGCTTCTCGGATACAGTGGAAGCCCTTGCCGTCATACCTTCGAACGTCACCCTTTCAATTGTAATCTTTGTACACTACTGTGTTCTTTATAACTTGTGTTTTGTAATCGGATAAATTCTGTCAAACCATCGCGACTTTTACATCATCAACCGCAGCAGAGATCTCCGACTCTACAAACGGAGTGGTGACCTTTGAGTTCAACTCTGTCCAAAACCGGAGGGCTCATCCACCTCCAATCTATGCTGACGCTGTTTCAGGTAATTATCAGGAAAAACCTAGTATTCTACATAGTTTCAGGATTACTAATACCGCAAAAACATACAGCAAAACTTAACTGCAAGAGAAGCTCATTGTGAATTTATTTCAATAATTAGTAGTTAAGATATTAAAATAAAGTTAGAAATGTGACTCCAATGAACTCATGAATTGTGCATAAATGTTTTATTTTCAAATGTATTACTTTTCTTTGGACTGTGATCATTAAAAATTAATCATAATACATCTCACATAAATAAATAAATAAATAAATAAATGATTAAAGATATATATTACAGCGCTTACTTGAGTTATACTTGTAAACACTTTATTGATTTTGATTTTGAATTTTACGCTAAGACTCTAGATTGATTATCAACCCAATAACACATTCGTACATATGGTATTCACGAATGCATTTCTCAAGTAAAATATGTATCAAGATAATGATGTTTATCTATATATATATATTAAGTAATCGAATTGCAAACGTTTCAAAAGTTGAAGAACCCATGGCAAGAAGTTAATGTTAAAAGAGAGAAATGAGTTAAATGAGAGTTGTCAGAAATGGGTTAATAAGCCGTCTTAACTAAATTTTGTACGCTCTTTCCATTGGAAATAAGTTCAGAACTTAAAAATAATTAGAACATGTTCAAATCATAGGGATGAACATGTTAACTACAATTTTTCATAAAAATCAAATCAGTTGCTAATGGGAAGAACATGTTATCTTCGATAATAACATGTCATCATTCTGAAATTAACACGCCTTTTAATCACATTGGAATATTTATGGTTAATATAAATTTTACTTTGGCAGTACTATCATATATTTGTTTTTATTTGAAGACTATTATAATATGTACTTATATATTATTTTAAATAATTTTAAATGGTACATACCATGTTTTGTATATAAATTAACATACCAGGTATTTTGTAATTTTGAATAATGGATGGTAAAAACGGATAGCATTTGAAGGGTTGTTTGATGTTCGTGTTTTACCAATTTTAAAAATGTGTTATTATATTAAATATGAGTTCCAGAGGCAAAAAAATGGTTTGGTACATTTTTTTAGGGAAAATTATTATATTTTTTTGTGCATAAATGCGTTTTTTTACTTTGTTAATACTTTTTTGATATTTAAGTGACATAAATCAATAAAAATAATCTTGAATTAGCAATAAAACATATTTTTCAAAGGCGAAATGCAACTGTCTAATTATCTCAAAATTACATGAATGTTAGTTAACAACTTCTTTCCATGGGGTCTTCAGTTGTATAATTTAATGTAACAGTTTTGGAACAGTCTCTTTCTCGAAATTCAATATAGCATTTTAAAATCAAAATTTAAAACGGAGATTTTTTCGGAGAAAAATGAAGAGAGAGATATCATTTTTAAGATCTACCTATTGACTAACATGTATTTTCATAATGGACAATACAAATTTTTATAAACCATTTCACCAACTGCAAATATTCCAACCGCCAACATATATAATAAAACTCGGGCAACCCTATTAAAAGTTTTTCTCGTCGCAAATATGAATTTAATAAAATCTACCTTCTTCCAATGCTTTAAATTTATTCTTAACGTATTTCCTAGGAGCCAAGGAAATTGTGCCGTTATGAAATCTTTACCTAATATCGGTTACCGGTGCAACAGGTGTGCGAACGGCCGTTACAGAGGAATTCTTTCCTGCTAACGCCGTTTAACGGAAATTATGTTACGTATTTCCCGGTGCATATTTTTTTCTTCATTCAACCAAGAAATTAAATTTTTTCCTTTTGAAGTATTAATTAAGAATTAAACTGTAATTACCTTGGGTTAACAAGTAACTTCATTCAAAAATATCTTGAAACAAATTATGCAAACCGTACAAAGAAATATTCAGAGTTTAATAATTCCATAAGATTAAAATATGAAATTTTTTATTAGATACATATTTATCACGTTGCTATTGAAACTTCAGTGGCGCCAAATTTCAGATATCAAGATTTTAAACAATAAATTTATTATTTCGCTGATAAGTTTATAGAACTCAATAATCACACATATGAAATAAAACACTTGTTTTGAAGTTATGTTGAGATTGATAATGTCCTCATATGACGAAACGCGTATCAAAAAAAATTAAACACGTAGAACATGAAAACAGATGTTTTTATTTTCATGTGTTTTAAAAAGTACGTTTTGAAAAAACTATAAGATTTATGTCTGTTATATTAAGAGTGGCATATTTAAAAATATTTGCTCAGTACTGCAAAGTCCTGCTTAGATATTTATTTTAACTTAACCTTGGTTAGGGGATCAAGAGTGTAGCGTTTTACTTACATTTCATTCAAGATAGTTTGTTAAATTTGATAACATCGTGTCATTTTTACATTATTTTTATTGTATAAAAATGATTTTTTTGTGAAGTGTAGATTTTAGATTTTTGACGCGTATTTAAAAACGTTGAACGTTTGTGTCAATATTAGAGACACGTACAAAGTTGCAAATTGTTAAAAATATGAATGAGTGACAGTCGTGACAGGTGAAACCGGGCTAAACGTAAAATTTTTCTTTACTGCATTTATAATATTAAACATCAAATAATCTCCTATTTTTAATGTTATTTGTGTAGATTTTATTTGAAATATTTTGTGTTTAGTTTTGATTATTTACTTATTTCTTATAATCTCCTTTCTTTATTAAATTTAAAATGTGGTACAAATACAATTCTTATATATTTTTATATCAAATTGACATTTTTTTAATAATTTGTAGTCACGTAGACCTCATCAGTGAAGAGAAGCTCTCGACTTTGATGAGGGAGCCTCAGTTCTTATTATATATATATATATAATATATAATAATTATATATATATATATATATGGTACGTATGCGAGTCATTTAATAATAAAAAGTAATTTGATAATGAAGTATTGGAAGTATTTTGAAAAAAACTATAGGTTTAAATGATTTATGAATTCAAGTTTAATTTTAGTAAGGTTTTAATTTTTGTGATTTGCTCTGAATGGTTATTGATGCAGCGTATCTCAATAGGTAAATTATTATAGAAGTTAATGGCTTTTTTAAATATAATGGTTCTGCATTTGGGTTGATTTAAATTTAGGCATTATGAATTGGTTTCCATTTCTTATAAGCTTGAAGTATTTCTGGTTTTCTGTAAGGTTTTTTCTTTTGCATATTTTCAATATGGAAACTTGCTTGAAGATATCCACGTTTGTACTGAAAACATTTAAAAAGATCTTTTGTTGAAAAGCTAGATTTTTTAGTATTACTTTTATATGATGCTTTGTGATATTTTTACTGAGTTTAGATTTTTTTGTAAGAACCTCCCCATCCGATAACGCCGTATATGAGTAGAGAGTGAACAATAGCGTAATACACATTTATAATAATTTTGTACTTAAAATATTCCTTAGTCTAACGAATACGTTGATACATTTCCTTATTCTTTATACAAGTTCTATGATGTGTCTATTCCAGTTTAGGTGTTGATCAATGATCACTTGTTTTTTTCTCTCACTAAACTGTATGAATAAAATAAAAATCATTAATTTTCTCGACATTAACAGTTTAAGTAATTTCAATTGTTCAGAAAACTTTGATAGAAATCTGATAAGAACTACGCATTCTATTAATTATCGCATTCTCAAAGAGCTATGTTCCATTTACATAACTCATACACAAAAACTTATAAATGAAGGTAAAATTTCAATGCATTTTTTTTGATTTTCGATTATTGCTTCGAAACCATAATTGAAAATAAAAAAAAATGCATTAAAATTTTCTCATTAAAAAAAGTGCCGTTGTGAGTACAAGATATTATGTATCTGCTTTGGAGTAACATACATTATATAACGTTATAATTAAGAATTAATTAGTAAATTACTTAATAAATACAGTTTTTTTCAGAAATAATAAAATAAAATAGCCACAGATTTTGTAACTTTAAAATACTTTTTAGAATGTTATACACACCCGAATATCTATTGCCCTTATTAATAACCCCAACGTCAAAAAATATTGTTGAGAATATTAAATATTAAGAATTCAAAATAGAAGATTCAAGCGCTAAATAACTTATTTATTGAATTTGAGCTCTGAAATAGATTAAAAGGGTAGATCATGTATCCTGTCATTTGTAAATTTATCAGAGCTCTCAATTTAAAGATTTTCGAATTTTACTCTAGGTACGCGTATTTTATTCCTTCTAAACAAACAGGCGAAAGCAATATAATAAATTCCCTCAATTTTTAAAATAATGTTATTTTCTCACAAAATATTTTATATCTGATTATCGATACCACCAATACCAGGAAAAATCTATAAATCAATCACGTGTAGGCTTTCTTTTTAAAAATACTTCAAAAGGAAATAGGTGCGGAAATAAATAGAAGAGAAATTTTCCGTAAAACTTGTTTTAAATTAGTGATAATTGGTTCATATTGTATTTCTACATTATGGCTGCTCTTGTGATATTTTTTCATTGTATTATTAATATTAATTATTATTAATATCCGTTTTATTATATACACAAATAGCTTTATTTTATACTTAGCCACTTCGATACCTTCGACTTTTTAAGTAAATCGAAAATGGACATGTTAGTCCTGTCGGTTGGTTGGTTGTCGACTACAATTAAATATATTTTCGATTATCTATATTTGTTCACAATTTCTAAAGTCGTATTTCCACCAAGCAGTACTGTAAGAAATTACAATAATAGACAGTGACATTGTTTATTACTATTTTATATCTTTAAAGTTTATATTGAATAAATATATTAGTAAGAGATCGATCCAAAACTGATATTAATTTTAATAAAATGACTTGCTTATTGTCAAGTAATCATTTTAGCTTAACCAATCAAGCTCTCTACCGGCTTTTGAATGTCCCGGGTTTGAGGGGTGATATTAATATATTATATTTAACATAGACTTTTTAAATATAGATTTTCCTATTACACAATTTTTTTTAAGTGTATTATTTTCACGAGATGTTAGAAACCAAAAGAAATTGCACGCTGTCAAAACCTCTAAAAATTTGTCACTCTGACAACAATACTTATAGAACACTCTAAAATCATCCAGTAATCTCTGGAATACTCCACAAGTCTCTTGAATCCACAATGCAGTTATCGTAAAAAAAAATATCCATAAATCTCGAAAGAATTTATCTATAAATACGCGTGCGTCAGTCATTCGTGACGTTTAACCAACACGATATTTGCAACGAAGCGCAGCGCATTGTGACAAACGCGTATATTCCAGAGGTAGTAAATAAAGGAAGTTCCTACCGGTGGGCGAGAAGTACGTCTACGTGTGAATAATGAACGGAGTTTTCTATAAATACAAAGTAATCGAAGTATTAAAATCAGCGTGAAATAGTAAGAATTGAAAAATTGAATAATAAGTGTGTGCACTATTTCAGAAAGATTTAGGGACATAAATTTAAGAAAAGTTTTTGAAAAAAATGGTGTCCACCAACTGACTTTTTACGTTATATTTTTAAAAAATTATTTTAGTGTTTTAATATGACTGTATTATATTATCTTATTTACTCAGCTGACAGCAATTGATAACTGATTTTGAAAGCATGTTTGTATATTTTAGAAGCATTTTATCAAAATAATATTAATTATTATTTTATCTAAAACACTGTAGCTGCCCGCAAAGCCTAGCAGTGAGCATTAGGTGACAACCGATTGTCGAAACCAATGGTCGCGCAGTGGCTACCACCAGCCGCGAAGTAGCGGCTTAAGCCAACCACAGAGTCAAGCGCACTAGGTAATTAGCACCGGCCGATAGCAGGCGCCAATGGCCGCGCAACGGCTACTATTAGCCGCGAAGCGGCTATCATAGCATGGGCTTAGCAGCATACAATGGTCGAGAGCTAATTCCAAACATTAATAGCCCCATTTTATTATTTTCTGAAAAAAAAACGAAAAAAATAAATTATGCAACGAACTTTAAAATGATAAGTAATTAAGGGTAAGTTGTACATGCATATAATCCTCTAAAAGAGTTCTATGATATTCCTAATAGATATGGTGTAATCAACACCAATAAACTAACATCATTACATTATTACAACTAGTAAAAAACTCGCACACTTTATAGATATTCTAAAAAAATATGTAAATGTTATACAATAAAATAATAAATAATGGTACTATTACCTACATTCGGCGTTCCACTGATCGAAGTATTCTGAAATGATAAAGTGAGCACGTAAAATATAGGGTAATAGTCATATTTAAGTTTTAAGTTATATAGATGAATAACGGAATACGTCGTAACTTTAGACTCCCTTACTAAATTAATATAATTTTATAAGTTTTATCATGCAAAGTTTCGTTCTTAAAGTAAATTTACATCTTAAATAAACCAAATATAATTTTATTACATCTTTTCATCGTATTTTCGGTTGAATTGAGCGACAAACTTTTGTTTTATGTTTTATTAAACGTGATCCGCGTTTTTCCTTTGTTTTTATACCTACATAAAATCTAAATGTACTTATTACTAACAAAGTTATTTTATTTTATTTTACTAGTTGTTCGTACCCGGCGTTACACGGGCTAAGGAGTAAGTTGAAAATAAATATGAGGGGGAAAACAAAGGTTCGATTCGAACGGTATAGATTTGTATTGAAAATATATCAGGGGGAGGAGAAAAGGTAGAAAGGGAGGGAGGAAATGTCACATATATTTCCCGTCGGGTTTTAACGAATAAGTTTCCAAATTTTAAATCCAGTCGTTCGAATGGTACAGATTTGCATCAAAAATATATCAGGGAGAGGGGACAGGGGAAATATCGCCTATGTTACCCGCCGAGTTTTAAAGAATAAGTTTCCAAATTTTGAGTCCGATCGGTCGAACGGTACAGATTTGCATCATAAATATATTGGGGTAACCGATTTTACAATCGTATTCACGTCAAAATGTATGGTCCAGTCACAAGGGTGTGTCACGGCTCACTAAGCGTGCAGTAAAGTTCAATGCACGATCAGTCTAATTAATTTTAACAATTTTATTAATTTATTATGCATATATAATTATGTTTTTGAACACCACCCATGACCCATGGTGATCTTGGAACAAAAAATATCATCTCATTTTTTCTAAGATTGTGTAACAATCATGTCACAATCTTAATCTTTAATGTTATGTTACAAATATTAGCTGAATTTGTGAAAATTAGCATCCACGGTCTTACCGGAAAGAGACAAAAGAGTCCCCAAATCCAGGCCCACCAGGGGCGAGAAGGAGGCGCAAGCCAAAGGGCTTACGACCTGTCGTCAGCGGGTTTAAGGATTCTTTACGCCATAGCTACGTTCACAATTTTTTCCATACCCTCCCTTCCCGCTTAGAACGACACTCCCCAGTGTAGTTTAACCCCAGCGTTTAACAGTTTAAAGTTAAACAGTATATTACCCATAAAAAATGACGTACCTACTTTTAATATACATTCCGGCCCCCAGTTAAGTTTGTAAGAGTAGCGCAATCGCTAGCGTTGGTGAAGAATATTATTAAATAGAGAATTATTTTGCTTTTTTTACTTCTTATATTATATTATTTTTATTCGAGCCATTTAGTAACGTTAGTGATGCACATTTTTATGTAGATAATTATCCTTTAATATAGCTCATTTTATACACATCTTCATTATTTGGGCCATCTGGTAGTGTAAGTGATGCACATTGTTACCTAGAGAATAATATATTTTGATTCATGATCAATACAATAGTATGTTATATATTAAGGGGGGGTAAGGTTTTTAACTTTTTTTTTGCATTTTATTTTAAATTTTTTAAATGAATGTATAACATTGCAAGAATATTGTGTCAAAATTTCAATTTAATCGGAGCAAAATTGACGAAATTATAAACATTTGAGCGATACTCAGACTGATTTTTATACCTATTCGGGCAGCTAAGAGACGCGCTCACCTGAGGACTACCGGACGTGCTATTGTATTGGAAGAGTTTTGCGTAGACAAGGACAAAAAGATGCTGATGATGAAAGCTCTTTGCTATGTGAACATGGCATCGACGATTATGTGTAAGTATAAAAGAAGTGTTGAGTTTTATTTTGAATTTTACAGTGTGCAAAACTTTAAAGCATTTTCCCCACATCTCACGTTTTCAAAGTCGGTGTCCATCATAACTTCAAAACTACTGCACCGATCCTTTTGAAATTTTGAACACTATTTCTGTACATAATTTACGAGGTAACGCTGGAGACTTTTTTTCAAATTTGTTATTAATTTTTTTTTTTAATAACAAATTAATCGATATTTTTCGCAAAAAATCGCGTTTTTTCCTTCAAAGTGTTCCAAAAAATTGAAAAATTAAAATTTTAAAAAACCTTCCAAGTCTTACCTGGGAAAACTTATTATCTAACGGATGAACTTTGATTTTTTGATTTCAGATGATCTAGCACCAAGTTATGATGGACACCGCAATTCTACTTTTTTCCGAGACACGTCCGAAAAATTGCTGCCATTGCCGTATTTTTTAATATTTCTTCTTGAAAATTTTACATAATATTCTTCAAATGTCATACTTTAATGTATCAATGGTTTTAATAAAGATATTTTAACTGTGTTATCACAAAAAAATTACAAAAACATGCCTTTTTTGTACGAATTAACCTTACCCCCTCCCTTAATGGATGCACTTATTAGTTTTAATTTTCATTAAACTAATAATATTTTTAAAAATATATTTCTGAAAACGGAATGAGAAAATTGGATTTTTATTACGGTTACGGGTGGACATTCGAAATTATTATTAATGGGAATAGGTAGTTAATTATAAAGCACCAACTTTTGTAAAAATTTCGTCTCATGGGGTGAAATCAACTCGTGCCAAAAAATTCTAAAAAACTAACCCATGAAAAACTAAGTTTTTATTATACTCCCTTTCTCATTTAATCAGGTTTTGTGTCTACAGCATGCGTCGGAGTCTTTACTCAGTTGTATGAAAAAACCATTGAAATTCAAAATTATACTATAATTATCAATTCTTTTAAACGAAAATTTGATAGATTATTTTTATCGTCGTCACAAATCTGCTTGCAAAGTTTCAGCTCGATTGGATCACGGGAAAAGGGTTAAAAATCGATCCAAAATTTTTTCGTCAATCAAGCAAACAGACGCTACGAGTTAAAAGAAAGGGAGTAAAAATGATAAGTTATACTTTGAAAATCAATATCTCACATTGATTTTTATATCAGAGAATGTCTTGAACCTACAAGGGGACGATATACGCGCGACGAAAACGCTATGAGCTCTGAAACATGTTGATATTTTTCAATACAAAAGTGGTGAAAACAAAGTTCATTTTTATTAATTATATTTTATAATTAAGTTTTTTCTTTTTCGTTATTTATCTATTGATGGGTTTGTATGAAAGCCGATGTAGCTCAGCCACTCTAACAATGACCACTGCTACGTAACAAACAACATTGGCCAAGAGCCACGACAAAAATTGATCCGCAGCAGAATAACCTGGAAGAAATGCGGTTATTGCGAAACGCGATGACCCAAAAGTTACCACACGCGCCTGGTCAAAGAAGCAATTGAAATATACGAGCACCCGGTAAACATTAATAGGCATTAGGTCTCAAGTTAAAAACCTCGTGATATCCGGCGCTGCAGGATAAATCAAATCGACGATCCGCACAGTCCGACATCTATTAGTAGATACACAATACACTACATCAAGACACATACACCCTGCTTTCGACACGGTACTGCAATCCAGTACTTAACCTAACACAAACTTGGACACACCCTGACTTCGGTACGGTATTACAAGGCAATACTTAGCCTACACTTCAACACACACCCATCACATCAGCTCTGATGATGGACCCTGCAATGGGATCCGAAACGTCGGCCAGAGAGGTCACATATACACGGCAGAATATCCCAGAAAACTGTACACAGAAGGCGACGATGCAGCCATTGTCAGAAAAAATGAGTAGAGGTTAGAAGCTACAATTTTTTTCAAGCCTGAAAAATATTTTACACGTCAATTTAACTAACATTCACCCATCCATATCATTTAGATTAAAGTAGTATAACGATACGACCATGAGGTTTATCGCCGTGTTCCGGTTAGAAAACAATTTTCTTGACAAACTTTATTCTCTGTGTACGTATATTTCACTAAATTTCATACATGCAGTAGAATAGTAGATCCAAGTTGTTCATTTTTGCAGCTCGCTCACTGCAGTATATTCCGGGCGCTGTTTGTGACAGGGGCAGACGTGACTCGAATCGTTCCGAAAGACAAGCAAACTGTTAATTGTTATGTCGGTCGGAAGAAACAAAATGTTCCTGCGGTCAGCGAACAATTATTTTCACCCTTCACACTTGCAAACAATATCATTCATAACGATCATTTGTTATTCGTAGGCAGAAATATAAATAGGGGATGAGTGGGCTTAAATTTGAATATTTTTATTAAAAAAACAAATATAATTTAACATAAACTTTTCAAACCAAGAAAACGCTTTGTGGCTTGAAATTATAAGACATTTAAGAATAATTGAAATACTTTGTTTTAAACCATTTTATTGCTATATGTTTGTCAACTAATTTCGGTTGGACTCAACCACCTTCAGGACAATTATAATATAGACTAATCTAGGTACAGAAATTTATAAAGAAGGAAAGAAAAAGAGAGAGGGACAGAGTGTCAACTAGGTGGGGGGGAGGGAAGGGGAGGAGTTAAGTTAAGATAGAGGGAACAGCTTTAAAATCGGACTTTTAGATAAATTTATTTGTTTACGTATTATTTGACTATTATTATTGAGATTTTTATTAATTTCTATTAAACATTTAATTATAATTTATAGGTAGGTATAAGCTGTGACGATGAAATTTTCTTAGGTAAATAAAATATTTTTTATCGACAAAAATAATTCAACAATATATAAAACAAGTATGATTTTCATAAATCATGTGGGCAGTAGTCTAAAGATAATTCCTTTTCAATATCGGCACTATTTATTGTTAGACTTGCTTTTCTGATATCTTCTTGGGAGCTTATCCTTTTGATCTGTGACCTTTAAGCTTCAAAGACCATGTGCCCATTAATGTATATATATTATATAACAATAATACGTTTATTAAATACATTCACAGATTACAATATACCTGTATAATATAGTACATTTAAAATGAAAGATACTTAGAGAAGTTTATATTATCATTAACAATACAGGGTATATCGAAACCAGTAGTAAAAACCTAGAACTAGAAATAAAGGCAGTTACGGAAATGGGTGACAAATATGTTTGTATTATTTCTCATATACATTACTTCTGGCCTATCTTTTAAAATTTATAATGATTTAAACCCTGCAGAAATTTGAAACATTTTTGTCATTTATATGACATATATTGAAGCGAATGATTTTTAACTCCTGTGTTTCGGTGGTGTAACGTAGGTCTACATGTCATAGAAAATATGAAATATCTACTTTATTTACGAAAACTAAAATGTCAAATCTTTTTTAATCATCGAATAGACATTTTCACACCAAAATGACTAAATTAAACTGTTACGAATGTACGTTTTTTTTTAAATAAAAAATATTTATTCATTACTCTCGTATTTTCGGACAGTGTGTAAAAGAGAGTAGAATATAATACGTCGCAGTTAAATCAAGCAAGAAAGAGCACGACAATACCACACATTTCATGTAGAATAGAGATGGCGATTACTTGAGTTTCGGTGTAAGAGAAAACAATATCGAAAGAGCATGGTAGAGTCACGTAACATGTGTTAGACAAAGACGGACTGCAGTGGCCACGTCGTTGAATTTAGTTGGTAATGATACGTCGGCGTAAGCGCACGCAAATTCGATATGTCTTGATTTTATGATAATTTACTAAAATAATGCAAATATGTATGTTAACCTTATATAATTACATGAAGGGACCATTTAAAAGTCTTATCTGTATTGAAAAAATATTTTTTTACAAAATATTAAAAACTATGTCGATTTTTAATCATGTAACACTGTGTTACACCACCGTTCCCGAAGGTATTTTTAGCACAGTCTTTTAAGAGTTAAACCAGTACAGATGTCACCATTGGTAGACCTCTTTCCATTTAAGAAAGACAATCGAATTAGTATGGGAAAGCCATGCGTTATAAATGTAGTAAATAATGTTCTTCTACACAAGTCATGCGTGTGTAGTAAATTATTATTTAAATTAAGCAGTCAACAAAATTTAATACTGATTTTCTAAACGCTATATTGAGAATTAAGTTTTTATTAGAATGGCTCAGTCTCGTTGAATAAAACATATTTTAAAATTGTACTCGTAGAGTAAGATAACGAAAAATTTATAACTTTATTAATATTGAACATTTCTTAATTATTTTAGTACAGATTTATCTTCAAAATGTCAACTTTCCACTCGTAAGAAAACATTTTGCGTACACAATTTATCATTTCTAAGACACTAGAAACCAATTGCCGACTAATATTTACGTAACTTAGTTTCTATATTCAACAATAGTACTAGTTGGGTACCGATATTCAACAATTTCCAGGGTTAATGATGAAAGCAAAAACAAACATTTTCCTTTCAAAAGTTTTAGTACTATTTAATATTTTAACGAGGTTTAAAAGAATCACGTACTTCTGTCAAGTGAAAGTTGTTTGATGTTGGGATAATACTACCGAAGGATCTGGAATTATCTCCAAATTTCGAAGGACGTCTGTAACTTTCCAGGAAAATCTGGAATTTACGAATACTTGCTAGTAAACACTGTAAAAGTCTGGATAACAGCATTAGCCAATATAAATACGACAAACGGGAGGAAGGAGGAGTGATTTTACGTGCGCGTTGACAGCGATAATACAAGCGAAGGAAGCCACGATCGGCGGATCAGACTGGCCAAGCGAGCGGTAGCGGCAAGTCGCCAGTAGTGTCAAGCGAGCGGTAATTCGACAGCGATTCTAGAAAGTTCTTACGTAGCGATATAAACCGAAGCGAAATTAATAAGTGCGCAAATTGATGGAATATTCTAGTGAACAGTGAATAAAGTGTTAAAGCGAATATAAAGTGTATCTTGATAGTAGTGATAAATTGCAAAGCAGTTTAATTTAATGAATAGCGTTACATTTTGTACGTACGCTAGTTTAATTAATTAATCGGTATTCAATAAATCCTGTATTAAATCCCAGCGTTTTTATTCATTCATCCTGCAGCCACGACACGTGACAATATTCTACACCTTTTATAAATATACTGCAATCACCTTAATATACTAAGTTCAATTGAGTTATTACTATAATATATTATGCATTGACTAAAACGATATTTTTTATGTTTCTAATATGCTAAACAGTATTGATGGTAATAGTGCATAATTGTACTGAGCTGGTAAGGAAAAGTTATTATAAACTCTGTTTGGTTCTCCGTATATTGCTCGGGCGCATGCATGGGGTTAACACACTGAACATTTTTACTCCCTTATATCGCGAGACAGAAAGACTTGCCAAAAGATAATTTAAATTGAGCGATTTTCCATTAAAAGAGCTTGGTACGGTACTGCGCAACTTTGATTAGTCGGACATTCTTCAATAAGGCTTTAGATGGGTCAAGTAGGTAAGACTAGAATAGGGATCAAGAAAGATTTGTTAATTTATTTAATACTGATATTTCACATTGTTACATTTCAAATCATTATATCTTAATATGAATCTTTAATATGTTTTATTTATATTATTATTTTTTAATTACTTACGTTAAAATGTATTTTATGCAACCCCACTAAGGCCCACTAAGGCGTTGATTAACAAATAAATAAAATAAATAAATAAAACGGAAAAATAATTAGACCTGATTATTATATTCTAATCAAAAAACAGTGAATGGTCCACCCACCGCATTCGCAGGACCGTTTTATGAGCGAAAGCTCCCATATCGGTCCTACTCATACGTCTCTAAGTTGACAATTTTTTACTCTAAAGGCCATCTCCGTGTCACGTCGTGTAAAGGGCGACTGCGAGAAACCTGCAATAGTCCATTCACTGTACCTCCTTCACATAACACACTTTATTGTAAATTATCAAAGAAAAGCATAAAATACAGGTAAAAATAAGTTAGTAAGATAACATATAGCAAACATAGAAAAAGAAAATTCATTTAAAATATAACAATAGATCATGGTAAAAGAGTAAATATAGAATTCGGGTGGGAAGGGGGACAGTGAGGAAACGTTTGGGGAAATAAAACACTCCCTAATAGGGAAGGACAAGACAAGGATCACACTTAAAGGCGGAAAATCAAAAAACAGTGCAACATTAACAGTACTGAACAAGTCTTTCATATCCGTAATACAAGATGGGCTACTTCTATTTAAAATGCCTGTTCGTGACTGGTCCCCACTTGTTGCGCTTGTTAATACGTAACCCATAGAAATAATTAATTTTTAATAACTAGCCGTACACGTATGCAAAATCACGGGAAATAATAATAACGACTTGCCTTGTATGACCGCGCAACATATGCCGCGCGCTGATTGCATGTCGCACACTAATTAAATAATATTTTAATTCCAGCAATTTATGGACTTTATGACAAACAGACGGACAACGAAATTATTATATTTGGAGATATCTAGCTACAGCGATATATATAGCGAATTCAAAGAGTAGACAAACAAAGCAGCGGTTATCTCTGGATGCTAAAGAGACACTGTATGGGCCAATAAGCATATGCTAGTGGAAAGCAAAGTCAGAATATATAAAACATGCATAAGACCTATCATGACATACGGTATCGAAGCAAGAGCGGACACGGTGAGAACCAAACACCTCCTCAAAACTACCGAGAGAAGATCCTAAGACCCATTGCGGGCAAGACCCTCAGAGACAGAGTACCCAATGGGGAAATCCGCTGGACCTGCAATACACAAGACATTGGAGCAGGCAGAGAAGGCGTTTCTGGAGGGACCATGTCGAGAGAATAGAGCAGACGAGACTTCCCAGAGCCATGATGCGTGGGATTCCAGAGGGGCGCCGACCGCCAGGGAGACCACCAAAGAGATGGAGAGAGAGCTGGACTCTTCGTCACAAGACCAGGACTGACCTGTCAACACTGTTCGAGGATCTGGCAAATGAAGAAGAAAAAGAAGATGATATAATAATTGATTATAAAATTAATCAATAGTGTTTTTCGATGTGTGTGTGTGTGTATGTGCCGGTCGAGGGAAACGGTACAGAAGGACGCCGACATGTTAGATTGACAGATATGCTCGAAGCGAATGTCGCGTCGTGCGGTCGTGAGAGAAACATATTATTGCATATTGTTGTATTCTACTGGAATACACGTGTGAATTGATGCCAGTGTTTATTGGAAATACCAGACTTTCAACTCGGCAGAAGAAACATTATATTTTAGATAAATAAATTATTTGATATCCGCTGTGTTTTCATTTTTTATAATTAAGTCCTTGTATTTATTTAAAAAGGAACATTAAATGTGAGTACTATAGGTACTCTCATGTTAATATATAAATATCGCGTGTGTGTATGTATTATTTGTACAGTTCACTGAAAGAAAGGAAGAAATGATATTATATAACATTCATTCATGACATTTTTATTTTTCGTGTGTTTGGAAACAGTTATTAAATTAGCATTTTAATTTACATCCCATTTGCCATCCAAGGAGACGTAGTTTTCTGAAGCAACAAGTCTACTTAAAGAAGAAGAAGGAAGAAGTTTAACGTCATTTTTTTATGGAATTACAAATTTAAACCCTATAAGATTAAAAAAATTAATTTATTATTTGTTTTAAATTACTTATATTCATTAATTAAACCTACATGTTTCAGAAAAATCTTTCCATCGTCAGGGTATTTTATATAAAAAAAAATTATAAATCATTATCATAAAAAATAATGATATTAATTATACTAAAAATATTTAATAAATATTATAATAATATTAAAATATTATAATAATTATTAATATCATTTAGAAGATTTGCAAATCCGCTAATACTGTCACTTTTACTGTGGGATATTCATGTTAAATAATAATCTATATATATATATATATATATAAAGAAACCCGTGTTTCCCTACCCGCCAAGTTTTCTCCACAACCAGCCACAACCACCCACCGCTGGTTATGGTACTGGATAGCCCTTGGTGTCACATCAAAAATATGCGAGTTTGATGGGGGTGGCTCTGCGTGGATGGGAGTGGGTGACGAAAATGTGCTTTCTAGCACATTGTTTTATTACGGGAAGGCCTCAGATGCTTCAGATTGTTTCAAAATAGGCGCTCCGAATGTGTCGGTGAGTCTAGAAGGTTCCGAAAAAACCTATTCTAGAAAGTTCTGGAAGAAGGTTCTAGAAAATTCCCGAACGTTCTATAAGGTTCTGAACTGAGTGGCGGAATTGTCAGTGTGTCTAGAAGGTTCCTGCACATTCGATAAATTTCTTGAGAATTCTGGAAGGAGAATGTTCTTGAAGGTTCGCGAAAGTTCTATGACGATCCAAACAAGCCGCGCGAGCACAGCTAGTCTTTATATTCTAGTACAAGCAAAACATATCCATCTACATTCGCAGGCTAACAATGAGGCATCCGTCCGGTGCGATGAAAGGGCTGCAATTTAGCCGCCCACAAACCAGAGCAAGTGACGTGAAGTTAGTTGGATTATTTGTTTGAATTGCCCAGCAACATGTCGCCGGCAGAGAGCGTATGAAGCTGCACCTTTTAAATTGAAAAAGTTTAGCGTAATATGCAGTAAACTGCACCGCCCTCGCGCGCAATAAACTATTGTAACTTCACGATGTTAGGCTCATTGTTCATATCACATTTTCAATTCCAGCAACTTCGAGGAATGTAGGATCGCCTACAGAAATTAACGAATAGATGGAAATAAATAAAACAATAACACACTATTGTAATCAATTATTTCTTTATGGTTATTCAATGTAAATTAAATTAATACAACAGAATGTTAGTTAAATTAGTATAAACCAATGCCAGATTTTAGGTCTACCGGTTTCGCGACGTACCCGTTTCTTCGTCAGGACCAACACTACACTATTATACTCACAACACCATACAATACAACAATATACTGTTAACCTTTCACCAATATTTATCAATGCGTGTTAATCTTGTCAAAGACTAGAATACACTCATTGCCTACAGAACGATCAGGAATCTACGAGGAATTTACCTCTACCTCGTAGATTCCTGATCGTTCTGTAGACAAGTTAGTGCATGCTAGTCTTTGACAAGATTAACACGCATGTAATAAATATTGGTGATAGGTTAACAGATTGTGATGTATAGTGATGTGGTGTAGTGGTCCTGACGAAGAGACGGGTACGTCCCGAAACCGGTAGACCTAAAATCTGGTAGTGGTTTAAACTTATTCAACTGATACTCTGATATAATGTCTTACCACAAAGTTAATGTTTTAAATATTAATAATAAATTAATACATATTATGCATTTGGTCTAAACTACCGTATTTTTGGTAACATCAACTGGTTTCGGAACCACCTTTCCTTTGCAGGGTAACAAATTAAATGTTCCCTTATCTTCTATCTTTCTCCTATCTTTTCTCAATATTTCTGTTACAATTACCATTACAACAGTAATTTCAGCTCATTTTGTCATTTCTTAATCAATTAATTTTTTGTCTTTCCACATAACCAATGTAAAAATTATATATTTGAAAGAAGTCAGTTTAATATTTCACCTGTCTATGAGATATTCTGTTACTTTCAACATAAGTAGGTAGCAAAATATAAAAATATTATTAAACTCCCAAAAAAGTAACTAAGTAAATATATTTCTCCCAATTTAATAAGCATCTTTTGGAAACAAATTATTATTTTGATATTAAAAAGGGATTAAAAATTTTGCGTACAAATAACAAAAGATAACAGTAAAATAAATTATATATTTTGTAAATTAGAAAGCCGTAAGTGCAAATTTAATATTCTAAATAACCAAATCCTTTTTTTAAATAGTTTCCTTTTAAATTTTCTTTTAGATTGGTTAATTATTATTTATTCAACTCTCCTATATATTTTAGTTAATGTCTATTCTTTGAATTTTAGTTTTGAGGAAATGTTTTATCCTGATGATGGGACTTTTGGCACTGAAGCATGTTGATAATTCGATAAATAATAGTTTATAGTAAGTTTCTTATTGTTATTAATACGTATAAATAATATTTCCTCAACGTCTTTTAGGTACCAGTTATTTGAAGTAGTCACAAATAATTATCCACATGTGATAAAGAATGTGACGGACCCGGACTGTGGGAAACGAATGAGACACTTAAAATTAACTCAAGTTTTATTTTATACCCAAAAAGTCACTGGACACAAATTTAATCGGAGCACTGTTCTTAAATTCACAATCACTAAATTTTTCCAGAATATTTTAGACACTTATTATCCAATTCCTTATTTTGCATTAACTATCTCTAGTCATTCGTCTGTACAAGACTTTTAATTTACTGCTTCTATCGCATCGATCGCTTTGAAGAATATTCCGCTCAACTTTACAAGAAAGTACTTTGCCCGAATACCTATTCTTCAGTTAAACACGCGCTGGTCACACTACTTTGCTGGTTCTATCGCTGGTAATGTTGCACTCGACAAACGTCAAGCAATAACTCTTTCCGCAGCGTGCGCTCTAGTCTTTTTATACAAAACATGTTAGTTTCACGATGCCTCGGGAACTTTCTTCACATTTATAGTATTCCCTTGGCATTTTCATATGCCAGTCAAATATACCAGTCGATTTCAGATCGTTTCAGAGTGTTGTGGAGTGTTCGAGAGATTTTTTTAGTGCGTAATTCCTTCCGATTCTACTATCTCTTTACAATAAGTACATGTTTCGAAACATTCATTTACATCTCGGTCCGTTGTGTCTTCGTAAGGCTAGAACGGTCATTTATAATATTATTTCATTGAGTGGAAACAACTCTAACTATAGAAAAAACAACACCATTATGTAAAAACATACTTGTATTGTGTAAATTGCTGTACACTTCATTTACTTAATATACAAAGTATGGAGTAAGTCATCTGCACTTTATTTATTTTAAATTTGTTTCTGGAAAAAATGTCTATACCTTTCTAACCGCATTTAGGTTTTAAGAAACAGTTTTACATTTTTCTAATATTTTTTTGCGTATCACTTTGAATATCATGATCATCACTCTTGGCTCTACAACTTCTGGTGGGTCTTGGCCTCCTCAAGAGTCTTCCCTCACTCATCTCGGTTTAGTGCCAGCTCTTCCCAGTTCAGAAGCTCTAAGGTTGGCCGCACTTTGGATACGAATTATTACGTACGTATTCATATGATTATTTTCGTACGTATTGAGCGCGCACATTGATTGCGTCGTGCGTTGGTCACGATCAGCTACTTTTCGCATTTCTCCAATAACGTTTGTGCCAAATGAATAATCTGTATCTTCTGGAAAACTCTATCATGGTAGACTTAAATAATGACATGACTATCTATCTAATAGATTCACAAATGCTGGGGAGAATCAAAGTGCAACGAGAGCTCGTAACATCGGATAAATATTTAAAAGTTTTTTGTTCGAAGAACATAATTATAACTCAGCTTCATTAAACCAAATAATTTGACTTACAGGTATTTTTTAGTTCTTTAGAGATTCTCCGCCATGATCTATGTAGTTGAATCACTTTGGTCCCACAAACATTTGTGGCCATGTGTCAAATTGACAACGTTTTCAATATTCATCATATTCAAATTCGGATCGTGTTGGACGTCGCATCTATACGTGCGTACACGCACTACTAATCGTGTACTATACTACACTAAATCGTGTACAGTGTGCGATGTTCAATAGTACTTCGAAGGTCAGGAATGTACTTGCGTATTCGTATGTATACTTACTACTCAATTTCGTACGAAAACGCATCCAGTGTACGGTCGGCGTAAGGCAGAAATGTCTTTAAAGACGTGGTCACTTCATTAAATTTTGGCCTTCCTAATCTCCTTCGCCTTATTGGCCTTGAGTTAAATAGAAATTTTGGTGCTTGATGCTTGGTCATTCTCTCCATATGACTCAGCCACCGAAGTATTCCCAGTTTTATAATTTTTTTTACGTTTAGGTCCTTCAACAGAATATAGAGCTCATTGTTGTAATGTATGCGCCAAAGTCCATTTTCTAGAACCAGTCCAAAGATACTTCTCAAAATTTTCCTTTCAAAAACGTCCAGTTCTCGCTCATTTCTCTTAGTTCGTACCCACGTCTCAACTGCGTGCTTGAGCACTACCCCCAAATTTCTCCAATCCTCCAATGGCTCCAAAATTTAAACCATCGGCAGTCGAAGTAAACTATGGATAGGACCCAATGCATAGTTTAAGAATGTAATTGAAGAAAATATTGACAAGAGAATATACAGAAGAGTATCTAAACATAACTAAATTCTTCAAAAAGAGAAAAATAATTTTGTGATGACATTAATAATATAATTAATAAAAATGAAATTTAAAAAAATGTTAATTATGTCAGTAAACGACAACTAAAAATCTTTTTTTTGTCTACCGGTTTCGAGAAGTAAACTGTTTCTTCACCAGGACAACCACTACACTAGCATCAAAATATCACAACACACGACAATCATAGTATAATTTACGTACCAACACCTTCACAACATATTCTCCACATACGTGTTACTTTTAGAAAAGACCAACATGTACTAAATTTCTTATCGAAAAGGTTTAAGAATTTGAGTAGAAGAGGAAAAGGGACGGGCCAGGGTCTATAAGTGTTGACAAATCTTTGGTTTTACCTGATAATTTTAAATTAAACAAAGGACTGTTGGAGAAAATTTGAATATTAATTAGAGGAATGTGGTTCTTTAGGGCTTTACTTATATAAAAAAATTCAATATTATTAAATTGTAACACTTTATTATTAGTACTTAATATTTTTACCCCTGTTTTTATTTCAAAATATGATTGGACTCTAAGAAGTGATTCGTCAATTCGGAGAAGTTATTATTATTAAGGCATCTCTTATTTTTATTCTTATGTTATAATTATGCAACGTCCTCCCAATATAATTCGATTGACATAAATTGTAAGTTAATTGATAAATTCCTGAATTATCTAAAAATAATTTTATCTTTATTATTTAAAATGATTTTACCAATGTTATTATTTGTATAAAATGCTGGTTTTACGTTCTTGGGAATTGATTAAGATGGTTAATTAGTTGTTTTATCTACGAATAAAATTCTTCTCCATTTATTACTATCATTAATATTTTTTATATCCTGACGAAGGGGCCATGGGCTCTGAATCACAGCATTTAAAAATATTTTATATTTCATAGTCACATCCACGACCATCACATATCAACGTCCGTAGCTTTTCAGAAACCCAACGTTATATATTAATCGTATACTTATGTAGAAAAACATATCGAAAGAATTATTACTTCTGGGAACAAACTGAACTGTGAATTAAATTCGGTAGGTTCTAATAGACTCAACAGTCAAGATGAGACTAATTTTCGTAATGAAATCTTGGTACCGACATTATTATAAAAAAGTACAGTAAAAATGAGATCACAAAGGCCAATCATATAGCGTCAATTTATTATGCACATTAAGAGTAAATATATAATTGACTTTAACATATTGAAAAGAATTATAAAATATAATTCAACGAATTAATTAAGTTTATCACCACTTAAATTGGTTTAAATCAACCGGTTTCGGAAACAACGTTCCTTCATCAGGGTATACATAAAACTAATTAAAGTTAATGAATGTATTATAAATAACCAAAAAAAATCTAACCTACGGTCCTATCTTAAATATGTTCCATTTCTCCCTATCGTCTGTTTCCTTCGCACCCCCCACTATCTACCCCCATTTGGACACTTGATACCGAGGTATGATTGTTTATAATTTGTAAAGTTTAATTAGTATTAAGTATACCCTAACGATGGAACGTTATTTCCGAAATAGGTTGGTTTTTACCAAAAATGAAGTGGTAATAAACTAAGTTGATTCGTTGAATTATATTCATAATAAATAACCACAAAGTAATAACAAAATACAATAGTATAGAATTACAAAAGCTCACTTAGTTGGTAAAGATGTTTACATAAGGCCTGGTATGATCAGGTAAACCAAATACTGAAATATCATTTTAGAAATCTTAAAAATAAACAAGCATGCATAAGAAAATGTATAAACGTAGACGAGATGAGAATTGTGTGTCAGGTCAGAAGAATGTGGTGCATGTAAGATAGTTAATTGCATGGAAAAAAAATGAGAAACATATACTTGAGTTTTAATCTCTAATAAGCGTACACGAGAATATAGATCGTGCTCTGATTCAGAGGCGAGAGTCAACCCCGAATTTAAAAAAATACGCCGAGGCATAAATTATTATCGCCGGTTTACAGGTGCAGGGCATATATCACACCCCTGCTCGCCCGGAATATCTAATTCAGCACAGCTTGAGCAATATTATGTCAGCCGACGCGCCTCGGCTTACCAAAATTACGACTCTAAATACACGAGGATTATATTATATTGGCTCTTTGATTCAGTGCAAGAATATTCTGTGTCCATTATTTGTATTCTTTATTATTTGTGAGTCTTTTAGCACAGCCCATTTTTTGTGATGACGACGACATACTTCATTAATCAAAATATATTGTACGACGACATAATAATAATAATATTTGGATAATTTATATAGCGCCGTTTTCGCGAATACTCACCTCAAGAGCGCTTTACACAGAAAAATTATCTATCAAAACAACTTATTGCTTAAAAAGAAAACGACTTATTTACTATTACTTATTCACTAGGTGGCATGCAAGAAATGGAATTAAAGTTTAATACTATAATAGTTGGGAGTGCCTGAAAGAATTAGATGTTTTCGCGGAGTGCACAATAGGAGTGGAAAACATTAGCTAGTGTTGTAGTCATATTCTTTAGGTTTTTATAGGATTGTCTAAATTAATGCGTCGTAAGTTGTTTTTTGAACTGTGGTAAGCTGTCTGTTTGTCTTAGATTATTAGGTAGTTAGTTCCATAACTTTGGTCCAGCCACCGCGAAAGCAGTTTTGTGGAAAGCAGTTGACCGAAAATAGTTTTGTGGACGCGATTTATTTCAGCTAATCTATTTGTATTAGATTTTGATGCTGAGCAAAGTGTTAGTTGTCTGTTATTTGCGGAGAATGGAATGCAGAAGTCGGTTATGTATTGAGGGACCATGTTGTGAATAGCCTTAAATATTTTGAGGCAAAGCTTATATTCAATCCTGACGACATACTTCAATAATCAAAATATATTGAACGGCGACATACTTCACTAATCAAAATATATTGTACGACGACATGCTTCACATCACTTCACTTCACTAATCAAAATATATATTGCGGCAACATACTTCACTAATCAAAATATATTGTAACGAAATGGCAAACAGAAGGAATTTAGAATTGTCAGAATACCTCTTAATATGTCGAAGACAATAACATTATGGAATGCTCCAGAACTCCCTACAACATTCTGGAGTTATATATCTAAAAATTTCTGAAATACTCTGGACGCGACGGGAATATTCTCGCAAACACTAGAAATGTATAGAATAATCTCGGAGGTTTGAAAAACCAACGTTTTTCGTATAAATGTTAAAACCAGTGCCGCGGCGGATCATGTTTATTTTGACGTTTACCAGCGTAAAATTATCCTGCGATAAAACCGTTAACGAATACAGTGTTACCAGCGACAAAAAAATGTTTATATTGAATGCTTAAGCGGAGAATTACCCCCCTGGGCCGCGTCGCATATATGCGACAGGCACAAAATAAATTATTTATCGACGGCCGCGTATCGAATTTGAAAAACGTAATTTTTTCCCAATAGAGAAATCCTGTTGTGACCTGTCGTTCCATTTTCAACTCAAAAACATCACGGATTATATTTTAAATCAACAATCAAAACAGAAGTTTTTCTGCCGTCAAAATCGTATAGAATTGTTATAGATGGCGCCCCGATCGCGTGTTGTGCAATCGAAATTCAAATATTCCATCGTCAAGGTCACGCGCAATGTGCGCGGGAAATACGATTTATTTTTTTCGATTTTCGATTTATTTGTACACGTATATACAAATATATACGATATGTTTTGCGATATTTGTCAGTTTTTGTTGGTTTATGATTCAATTGAATACTAATAGTGATTTATTAACAAAAATACACGCAATTTTGTTGCGTTTATTTGAAATATGTGTGTGTGTGAAAGTGTATCATATTTATGTGTTATGAGTGCGATGTCCCGTCGTGTGCCGTGCCGTGCAACAAAATATATCACACAGAAGAAGATTATTATTATTAATAGTAGTGTTGTCTCTAATAAACAAATAAAAAATGATTATTATTTTTCAGAAAATGTTGCGCTGGCAACATTATGGAAATTCAAAAAAAGATTTTTTTTTTACTTAAATGATAAAAAAATCATTGCATTTCGATACTTACGATAAAATAATATGAATGTGTGTGTTTTTTTTAATATACGCATGTTTTCATGGTTTTTTCGTAAAAAGAAAAATCACAAAAAATTCCGAAAATTTACGGCCCTCATCAAGTTAAACAGAATATTCTAGCAAGCGATGATAAATGATTTTATTTATTTCCAGTATTTACAGGGTTATTTGGAAAACATTAATAAACTCGCAGGAGTATATTCCTGCCTTGATTATGAGTCGAAAATGTTTAAGCTATTATGGCCTAATATCAATAGTTAAGGAGATATGTGACTTCAAAGTTTGCATTTTTTTTCTCAATATTTTTGACTTATTTTTTGTAAAATGATGGACTATCATTACAGTAACTTATATCGAATATGTAAAATTCATTCGCTTTTAATACAAGTCAAATAAAAAAATAAAATTTCTTGAGGACAAAGTCTAGTAATGAGTTCTTAAAAAATTTTAACATACTCAAAATATTCTGATGACACACTTCGTCTTGATCTGTGCTCTAATCCACGTATATCTTTTTCCATCATATTAAATGATTACCAGTATACTTCTTACCTTACTACGAATGCACTGGTCAAGGATTCGCTTGTTCATTTTAAAGACTTTATTTTGTCTTCCATTATATGATTTTCTATACTTTCCTCCTCTAGCTTTTTATCAATTTTAAACCTTCTTTTTTATTTTTATATTTGTAAGGTAGGTATTTCAAAAGCATAAAATAATGCATAATTTTTCAATAAAATATATTTTTAATTTCATTGTTTTCTTACATATAATATCTTTCAAATTCAAATACTGAAAATTTCTGGCAGACAATATAATATTCTCCTCGCTTTTATTAACTTGAGAAAATATAAACGAAACAAATTAAAAAGTTTAATGAGTTTCACGCTTCGGTGGATTGGAAAATGATGGATTTGTGGTGTATTAAATGTAATATTTTGTTTTGTTTTATCGCATGCAAAATCAACCAATGAATCAAAAAAAAATTGTATTTAGTATTTTCAACTTTATAACAGTGAAAACTGTAACAGTATTGAATTCCATTTAATCAGTATTACAATAACGCAAGGACTGAATTCATTGAAAATATTCCAAATATGTTTATAACCATATCACGTTACCTTTTTGAACATTGTATGTTTTGAATAGGAGTCTCTGCTTTCATCAAACTCAGTATGTTATTTTAAAGGCAATATACCAAAACTCCACAAAGACGATTATGAATATTAGTAAAATTTTTCTTCTGTTGGATGGATGGTTCTATTATGTGGATTAATTTTATGCATATCAAAAATAATTTTAATTTTTGATACAGCGAAATAAATGTTTCACATTAAAATATCCCAGAGAAAATTAATAAAACTTATTTATGTATTAAACATATTTTTACTCCCTTTATATTAACGCGTCTGCTTGCTTGACGAAAAAACTTTGGATCGATTTTTAACCCTTTTCCCGTGATCCAATCGAGCTGAAACTTTGCAAGCAGACTCGTGGCGAAGATCAAGAAGATCTATCAAATTTTCGTTAAAAAAAATTAATAAATTTTTGGTATTTTCAAATTTTTAGTGGTTTTTTCATACAACTTACTAAGTTCTATGAAAATATTTCAACGCGTCTGGTAGACACGGAACCAGATTATGGTGTAATTTTGGATTTTTGTAAATTTTTTATTACTCCCTTTCGTAGCGTCGCTCGACCGAAGCCCAACGCGTAGGTTAACCGCAAACCAGTTTCCACTAGTAAATGAGAAAGGGAGTATAATATAAACTGGGTTACTTTTATTATAATTATATTTCGGAATTTTTTTAAATAGTATTTGGTTCCATTTCACAAGAATTTTTAATTTTGAATCCTGTTTGCTGATCACAAAGTGTCTTATTTTTTCAATAAAGGTTATGATCGCTTCTAATATTTGTTTGTATTCAGATTGGTCTAAATTCATCATATTTTTTCATTTTTCTAATTTTTGGGATCGGCATTATTGTTGTTATTTTCTATGACTTAAATACGAACATTCAAACTCAAAATAACAAAATATTTCCAATATTGTAATAACTGAACATAACATATATTAAAAATAGTTTGCCTTAATCGTCTAAGTATAAATTATGAATTACGAAGATACTTGTAATAAACTTTATCATTATTTTATAATCTTTTAAATATTTTACATTAACTTTATATTTATATTGAATAAGTAAATGTCTAGACAACAGTATCCAAATCTTCGCACATGCACACAAATTTATAAAACATTTGTTACATGTGACAAAACCACATATCGAATAAAGCTTATTAACGCAAGCTTACATCTGATGTGCGAATGACAGATTATCATCCGGCAGATCACATGACCTATTAAAACAAAAACTTGATTAAGTATATTGTTTCGATGCAATTTTCAAAAGCATCAATCAAATATGATTAAACAATAATAAAAAAATTAAAAATGTTACTCCTCCCTATGTCATGTATAAAATTTAAATTCTAGCAGAAGCCATTGTTGGTTAAATACATAATATTTTACCCATCGTCCGTTTTGAATTTATTCAGAAAATACCAGCGATGTAGTATTGTCTCTTAAGAACATACGAGGCTTTATCGGATATTTACATCAAACTAAAGTAGAAAACATTCATGTTATGATTAAAAAAAATCTCATTACCCAAGCATTGAAATTTTTACAAAATACGCGCACGAAACTAAGGACTTCGAAGTAATATAATAAATTGATTATTGATTTTAAGAATCTCTTTCACTCCTTATTACCCCTGATACGGACGTGATTTTTTTTTAGGACTAATTGAAGCAGTGTGGATTTAAACTGTCACCGTATCACCTGGACGTTTTTAAATCATTTGTTTTGTGATGAACTCTATATATTATCAAAGAGAGAGAATCGGTCCAACCAATTAATAAACGCACACAAATCAGTTACTCTCAATGTATCCATCAACTCAGACCCAAAACCACTATAGCACTTATAAGAATTCCACCAAACTCGTTCCAGGTCGGTCATATCATATTTCAATTTTGATTCAATTGTGAATAAATATTTCAATTACATACTACGAAAATGATATGATAAAGTTAAAACACAACTTTAAAGATATTAATTGATTTAAAAATTGTAGAACACAATTGCTCAAATATCTAATACGGAATGATAAAAATACAAAAATATTAAAACAAGTAAAAAAATAAATAGATTTTACTAACCAATATTTGTATTCTCATAATGTAATAATATTGTAACGAAATGAATTGCAAACTGTCGAATCTCTCGTAATATTTCAAAGACGATTAAAATGAGACTTCTTTAATTTATCCTAATCATAATCTCTCTGGGAACAAAATTTAGTAACTGTCCTAGAATATACTTTTGTATAATATATTGGTTAACAATACTGATTTAAAGAAGAAGATGAGTTACTTACCTTTTGTTAAAACTGTAGTCATGTGTTAATAAACGATAAAAACAATATCAATCAACATATATATAAAAAGAAACCCGTGTTTCCCTACTCGCCAAGTTTTTTCCACAATCAGACACATTATGGTGTTGGAAAGCCATTGGTGTCACATTGAAAATATGCGAATTTGGTAGGGGTGGCTGTGCATGGGTGGGAGTGGGTGACGAAAATGTGCTTTCTAGCACATTGTTTTCTTATGCGAAGGCCGCAAATTCTTCAGATTGTTTCAAAAGAGGCGCGCCGACCGTGTCGGTGAGTCTAGAAGATTCCGAAAAAACCTGCTCTGGAAGTTCTGGTAGGAAAAGGTTCTAGAAAATTCCCGAAAGTTCTATAAGGTTCTAAACTGAGTGGCGGAATGTGTCGGTGTGTCTAGAAGGTTTCTGTACAATTTCTGGAAGGAAAATGTTGTAGAAGGTTCGCGAAAGTTCTACGACAATCCAAACAGTGTACTTAAAATCTACGCGTACGAAACAGTTAGTATAATATAAAATTAGCTCATAAATTGCAAAAATATGTCTGCTCGGATGAAATCAGTATTGGGAAATGATTGATTTGTGACGAGCAGATTCTGCACCCAAGATCCAAACCTCTACCCTGCTGACCTGGGATCGATGTAGTCTGAGAACGGTGGTGGTCTCGGCTGGAACACTATCCGCTGTTTGGAGCGCCGTGATTTATTTGCAACTATTCTTCACATATTCAGTGGACGGTGCTAACGGCTGCACATACCGCTGTAATAAATCACAGACACGTAGCAAGATGCGCATAAAACGCCATCTATCGGCACGTAACGTCATATTAAGAAACTATTTGCAAGCAGAAGCAGACATTGTCAATAATACTACGCTAACCAGAAGATCAGACTCTAATAGATACAAAAGCAGCTCAGTTTATGGATATGCATCAAATATTTTCGTTCTGATGGAGATACAGTGGTAACATAATCACTCGATGTTACGATCTAAGCGGTTACACAATATTTGTTGATTTTTACAATCAAAACCACGTATTGCCACAAACGTTAGAGTAATAGATTTATGGACACAAACTTACAGTAATAATCCTTCCGTCCGTCCGTCTGTCTATCCCCGTAAAGTCCGTAACTTCTTTTATAAAAACTTTCTTTTCAGAACGACATAAGGTCCACGGACATTTGGTCCACGACAAAAGGTCAACAACAAAATGTCCACGACAAAAGGTCCACGACAGATGTTCCACGACAAAAGTTCCGCGACAGAAGGTCCACGACAAAAGGTCCGCGACAGAAAGTCCACAGCAATTGGTCCGAAGACAAACGGTCTACAAAAAAGTTCCCAACGATAAAAGGTCTACGAACTTTTGGTCCAACAACAACAGATCCACCTAAATTTGGTCCAAATAATAAAGGTCCACCACAAAAATCCTACGTGGCAATATTATATTGTAATAATTTCAATAACAATCATTTCGTTGTCGTTCTACACAGAATTTTCACGATCTATGTGAATCGCATCTTCCAATTTGGATTTTCTCGAATGACGATTTGTAATCGATTTCGATGGACCGACCAGATCAATGAAGTCACTGGGTCTCCTACTTGAACGGCTATCTGCGAGCCGCGGAGAAGTGTGGAGGATGATTGTCGAGGATACCAGCAGGCCGCAATCACCACCACCATCTACCACGATTCTACGCAATGACGATTTTGTCAAAAATTGTCACCGTAATCCAACGTGTACACCTGTATATTTATTTTTTATTTTTTAACATTTATAATAATTAGACCAAACTATAATCCCTCGAGGTGTTTGTCTTGTTATGGTCAAATATAAATTGTCTGTACGTTTAAACAACACTAAATAAGACAAAACTAGCGGTATATAATGGAGCTCTGGTACCAAAACTAATGTATGGAAGTGAAGCCTGAAGCTGGCAGAAGAGGAACAAAAGTAGATTGAATGCAGTGAAGATGAGATCCCTTGTATGTATGTGTGGCAAATCCATGTATGATAAAGTAAAGAATGAAGATATTAGGAATGAATGTAAAGCTGATTGTAGTATAATACATAGAATAAGAATAGTTTCGTTCAGGTGGTTTGAGCATGTTGAGCGAATGAATGAGAAAAGAATGGTAAGAAAGATATATAATGTAAGTGTACGGCGCCAGAAAGAGAGGGTGACCACGGAAGATGTGGCATGACCAGATCAACCAGATACTGGAAGATGGTCTTGTTAAAAGCCTCAAGAACCGTCGAGCTTGCATGCGAAGGTGTATGAATGTAGATGAAGCGAAAGTTGTATGTCAGGACAGAAGAGTATCTCGTTCTATCCTCTCTGCCTTCCTCCATGGGGAAACGGCGTGATGGTAAGTTATTTAGTTAAATAAGATACTTATTAAGTAAACGGTTAATAGTATGAACGAGATAGACAGTTTTTCTTATTAATCTAATCTTTTTATCTTACAAAGATAATGACAAAGACAGATTTACAAAGGCATAGCGGGAAATTTATTGGATTTTCTTAATGACAAAATTAAAAAGTTATTTTAATCCGCCTTATAGCCTTTAAGTAATTTTAATTACAATAAGGTTTGAGACACGCGGCCGCGTAGCCCAGAAAAAAAAGTTTACACAAGATTATTAACGGTTTTTCTCAAATACTTTCAATCAGCCGTAGTACGTCATTTTTAGTAAAAGAAAATTTTGCCATAGTACTAATTTTTTACAGGCATTATTAATATAATAAAAATTCAAAATTTTCCGCAATGCTTTTAGATCTGATCTGATAACGAATATTACAAAATAAATATGAATATTTGGAGAGTGAGGCAAAAATGTTTTTGCCGAAAATTTATTTTTTACTTTTTAGTTGGTACATTTATATATAAACATGTATTTTTTATTTTAAAAAAAATTTAAATAATTTATTTCATACGCATATGGACTGTTTTAAGTCCGGATAGGTTGATAAATAATCGTCGGCAGTGAAGATTTCTTAGTTTTAAGAATCCGATTTATAGGGATGGATTTCAAAACTTAATACGGTTTTTTTTTTGGATAATTAATGTAAAATGTGTTTAAGCTCTGAAACAATGCCTGACACGGGTTAACCGTCTAATATTTGTTATAAAACCTAGTTAGGTACTTTCCTCGCCTTGTTTTTCGTCGAAGGAAAAATAATTATTTGTAATTGTTTGATAATTAAGGATGTAGAAAACAAAAGAAGGCTGTTGTTGAAGCTCTCACAATCTTATATTTCTTAGTGGTTAATTACAGCGTCAGCTGTTCAATACTATTATTTCCAAATTGAACGGATTTTGTTGCTGACCCAAATATTATAGTAAACAATTTTATTGACGTCATGATTCGTATATTTATTTATTTGTTACACGTTTCAACTGAACTTTATCTAAATATAATAATTTCGTTGTCTGTCTGCCTTTCCGTAACTTGCTGAAACTACGCTGGAATTAAAACTTTAGATAATTAAAGTGCGACACGCATTCAGCGCGCAACGGCTCAGGAAACACGCAACGGTCACCCACTTAATTACATAGTCTACAATATTTTTATATTATTATTTTATTATATTTATTTTAAGGTTTAGGCAAGTAAAGTCAAATTAAAAAACAAATACTTTTCTATTTATGAATTTTTACCTTCAAAATCTTGCAATTATTATGTTCCTATATTTATCACGGATGTACGGTTAGAAGGTAATATTACTAATTTCGATAAATTTATTAATTTGAAGCCATCCTTTTATATTTTTTTGTACTTTCTGCAATATCTCCAAAATATTTTACTGTACATTCTCTAAATACACGTTTCTCATATAAATGAACCATTTTGCTAAGAAAATATATCGAATCCCTAGGTAAACAACAACTCCTTCAATAACTGCAAAATGCTCTTGTGTGTTGAAAGGACCATAGCCTCAAAACATCTTGACATTTCTACATAATAATGGTTGAAATAAAGTGAATTCTTGTTAATTAAATAATTCATTTGATTACATTTTAGTTACAATTTTTCGAGTTATATTTGTTTAAAGTAATAAAGTTTTGTTGCAATATTTACAATCTGAATAAATCTATAACTTGCGCCTATCACAACAGATCATCAAATAAAGTGTAGGTACTACAGCTATAGAAGTACCAGTATAAATTGGCGTGCGAGGGAGGGCGTCCCTGTCGCGTAACAGAAGTTGTCAGGGTGTAAATTTATTACACAATACATAATGTACAGAATGTTAGGTGACCGGTATCGCAGCCTTTAATATAAATTTGGTCGGGAAACACAAAAGAAACAAACCAGTAATGGCGGCCGCTCTATCTGTCAACCTGTCAAACGGTAATATCGGTCCATTATTTGCTTTAACTTCATTGGCAATTGTTCTTGCACCATCCCGGATTGTTTTGGATGTTTTGTAAAGTAACTTTAAAAGTTGGCACATTTAATAAGGATTCCAAAATGGTATAATTGCTGGATTATTAATTGTGGAAAAAAATTATTTTTTTCGTAATGAAACCCAGTTTTGAATATTTTTTTCTTATTTACTTAAAAAGAAATCTAGTTTTACTTGCCAACTGCGTGTAGTACACTTTTTTTCTAGTACAGTCAGTTAAAAGTGGGCAAACTATTGATTTTGAATACTTGATTTGGTCAAAAAGCAACATTTTCTTCCAAGCTGGAGCAGTTTTTTTATGCGTAAAAACTATTATATAAAAATAGTTTTGAATTTTGGACAAAAGTTTACAGAAATATTATTCAGGATTACATAATAATAAAAAAACGAAGAAAAATAAAGATTTTTAGCAACAGGAGTGAAGAGACCGTCACAAGGGGTAGATTTTTTTATTTTTTTAAACGCTTATAATTTTTTAAACGCATGACTTAGATTTTTTTAAATATTTTTCTGATAACTATTATGACTTGGTCTATCACCTGATTTCGGTTTGACGTCGAGATACGGGACACCCTGTATAGAAATTTCTATTCTTATTGGATGGACCATGTGTTGCTCATTCAACCTGGTAACGTTGGAATAAAATCATTAATATTATTGTTTTTTTGTATTTTTTCGATCATTAAATCGAAGTACATCACGGATTATATACTAATAGTTGCATCGCATATCAATTACATCTTATATTTTGCAACTCGCAATTGGTGACAAACTTTAATCTCCAGATTGATGATATTATAACTATCTATCCCCATAATTTGTGATACGTGTGATCTACAGAAATTAAGGTTTTTGCGTGATATCTTGACCCGGTAGCGTGACAATACTGTTGACAAAAAAGCTTTTAGCCAGATCTTTTACAATGAACAATGACTCTAAGGAATAATACAGTATTGATTGCATGCTTTCACGGGTAAAATAATAGACAGGATATAATGTGAATGTGTGTTTAATGGAGCAGAACCACCCCTTCTGTGTCGTGATTTGTTTTCATTAATCGTGCTTGGCATTAAATTTGGCAGAGGGGGTAAAGTGGTTTGCCACAGAAATTAACAAGGGCACTCTGAAAAGTTCCGCCCTTTAGGGCAGTATTTTTTTGAACAATAGACTTTAATAAAAAAAATATTTCAAAGTAAATATAGAGCCTTTAATTACGTCGCTTTCACTCACTCGTGAGAATTACGTGCACAAGTGAAGACTCCTCGGAAAAACAATGAATGTCAAGTAAGGTTTATTTAGAGAAAAACAGTTTTTTATAGTTTCAAAGTCCATATTTCTTTCACTAATGATCTTTTTATATACATATGGAATCAACTTATTACTATATAAACATATTCTATGTATGTACGTATATTAAATGTATGTACTGTCAAATTGACGTTTTTTGACGTTCGGTAGGCGATAATTCCTGTTTCTTGCATTGGATAAACAGATATATATATTTAACTATTACAGCGGACCACGACGGTTTTACCCGATTCTGAATTTTGGTAAAAAATAATACCCCAAAAAATCAACAGATCGCAATAAAAGGTCAGTTTCATAAAAAGAAATGACATTCATTGTTTTTTCCGAGGAGTTTTCAAGTGAGAATCACCTAATAAATCGTCTCAAACTTATATCAATTTTTAATTTATTTCATGTAGAAAATTTTAGAATTTAAGCCCGTGTATTATGTCAGTTTTGTGGCAACTTTCCAAGATTAATTAATGTTAACTCAAGTTATGTAAATATTTTTTTAAATTCATATGCAGCATACATATGTAGGTACACAGACTTTTTTCGAGGCAGCTAGGACCCGCCAAGGGTTGAAAACCTGAAAATAGATAGATAGATAGATAGATAGATATATACATATGTACACATATATTTGTAACCGATTTTTAAAATAACTCACTTGAACAGTTTAAATATCTTCGGGAAAATGTGACTTGAAATAGAGATATCCCGTAAGAAATAAATAACAGGATGCAATTAGAAAACTCTAGTTCTTTACTTTACTAAAATAGTTATCACAAATCTTAGGTTGTTATCACCAAAGGTAGGTTGTAGTGAGAAAATTTAGTTAACTGAATACAACACTGATACAATGGACCGCTCTATATGGTATGATGTTTCATCTCTTTATTTAGCCAAAGAAAGTATTTATAACCAAAATGTGATGCACGAAGGAGGAGGTTAAAAAACTTGGAAATTCGTGAAATATAGATGTCCAATTTAATAAATATAGTTTATTGTAACCATTTCAGAATATTTTACCATACCTACTCACCCAATAATCACACTTTTTAGGTATATATATTCATTGTAATGAATACAATAATTTTCTGGCCGTCAACAATATTTTTACACTAAAATGTAGCTTTTCCCAGTAAAAAGTAAAAAATATTTTTTAATATAACATTCATTCAAATAAAATATATCCATGAACATTTTTTTATGCATCACTTATTATTCCTACTTTTATTCGTGGCACTGTAGTTTCATTTATTCACTTAACTTTTCAGTTTTCTTTTTACACATATTTGTAATATGTGTTTTAACTTTCATTTTATTTTGCGTAAACGTAAAATATATTTATGTTATTCAAATAAACGTTATATTTATTTATAAAATTAATATTCAGCCATGGGACACATTCCTATATAAAAACGTTACGGTATCCTACATGAAACGAAACATAAAGCAGCTTCACGCAATCACGTCTGACGGTAATTAATTTATAAGGCAAAGTTTGGTCTGCGATGATTTTATGTTTCCCTAATGAAGAATTTTAAAACGCCCGGAATTTTTATGAGGTTTCAACGCCAACTCTTCCAACAAAAAATTAATTAGCTTTTTAAAAATAGTGTTCAGTTTTTGCGTTTTTAGGTGCGTGACCACGAGTCATTTACGTTACGATCTTCCTCCCTCTCCTTCTTTCCTCGCTAATTCCTAACAGTTGAAATCTACCTGTCGAACAGTGAAGTATGGTTTTGTTATTTTGTCTAACTGATTCTCGAAGTCCAACGTTCCCGTTCCACGTTCAAGTTCCACCGGAAAAATTTGTTCATTGTAACAGTGTGTTTAAGGAGCTAAACTAAAAAACTCTGTTTAAAACTTTCTGAGCTAAACGTCACAAAATTTATAAAACTGCCAAGACTTCGGTGGCTGAGTCATGTGGAGAGAATGTCCAAGAATCAAGCACCAAAGTCCCTGCTGAACTCTAGGCCAATAGGGCAAAGGAGCTTAGGAAGGCCAAAATTAATATGGAGTGACAACATCCTCAAAGACATCTCTGCCTTGGAGCTTCGGAACTGGAGAGAGCTGGCACTTAACCAAGACGAGTGGAGGAAGATTGAAGAGGCCAAGACCTACCAGGGGTTGTAGTGCCAGGAGTGATGATGAAATAGTGTTTTGAGTACTCACATTGGAATTGGTGTTACGACCATCGAATTGTGATCATCGAATCCATCGGCCAGCGGATTCATTTCCTACCTGGAGGAAGGAACATCCTCGTAATGATGAGTCCTTTCCACACTTGTTTCTCTTATACCTTTCCAGAAACATGATTTGATCCTTGTTTTCTGGCATTTGCATCGGGATCAAATAGAGAAGCGTACTTTAAAAAGAAAATACTAGTGCTATAAAAATATAACTAATATAATGGTATCATGTACACCTCACAGACGTTAATCTTTTTTTATTCCACCAATCCACTTTATTTAACCCATAAAAACAAAGTTTTCATTATAAATTCTTTAAACGCAAGAAAAAGATCTGTACGCAGAATTTTTCATTTGATGTCATTAAAGCTCATTCAAACTTCTTCTCTGTATAAGATGGATGCTTCTAGGAAGGTCTAATTTTCACATATCATAATGACGTCACCCAAGTGTGATAACAATTCAGGAACATGTGATGGATCACCTGTTTCTATAGATTTTTTTTTTATTTTATTATTTTTATTCTGAACTCTAAGATGATTTAAATGCTACGCGGGAAAAATTGAGCTAAGCCCACCTATTGGGGCTAGTATTGGGAGGGAGTTAGTAGCGATTGATCGGATATAGGTTACGGGCAGGTACTATTCAATTCTTATAAATCATATTAATCTTGTGGTAAAGCCGCGTTTGGTACAAATGGTTGACGATCGGTGCGGTCCGAGCGGTCCACGTGTGCTTCCCATAAAAAAAATACTGAACACGGCTTTCGTAGATTTGGGTCGCGATAATTGCAGTTTAAGCCGTTAAAAAACCGATTAACGTCTACTCTAAGGTGACGATGATATTGACAGTTCCACGAGGTTTCTGAATTATGGACTTTTTTGCTGTGGTTTTGAAACCGCTTAAATGTCATTAATCGTGATCTCGAGTGGATTCCCGGGCAACAGAGAGGCAGAATATTGAGCAAAACTAAGAAAGGCAGGTCCTAATCGGGGGATCGCGAGAGGAAAACGCCCCATAAATTTTTTATAGGAATTGGCCGTGAAGCACGGATTAAACGTGTACGTTGTACCAGAGGGGTGACCTTAACTGAGCGGATAATGATTTATTTTCGTTTCGCGGGAATCGGATAACGTAGGCAGATAGGAAAGTTAACTATAATTCCATTATATTTATCTGTAGACTAACGCTCTGTCGAGAAGCGAATAGTGATTCATTTTCGTTTCGCGGGAGTCGGATAACGTAGGCAGATAGGAAAGTTAACTATAATTCCATTATATTTATCTGTAGACTGACGCTCTATCGAGGAGCGAATAATGATTCATTTTCGTTTCGCGGGAGTCGAATAACGTAGGCGGGTAGAAAAGTTAACTATAATTCTATTATATTTATCTGTAGACTAACGCTCTTCAGGCTTTTACAACAGATAGGTAATTGTGCAATGACGGTATATACAGTTAGGAAAGAGATAACGATAACGTGTAAGCATATTAATGGCACGACAAGAAAATAATATACTCGAATATAGATACAATATATTAACTATGTAATCACTACAAACCTGTCCGACGTTAGCGTAGTTTCAACAGGACGGGTAACGTGTATACGATTGGCTATTCTAGCTCAGATTTCGCCGGGTTTGGTAGTAATAACCACAAAACATAATTGGAACAAGTGTATCTAGATAAGAATATTGTAAATAAAATAATATGAATTTGCGGCCCATATACACATGAAATAAAAGGATAAAGCGTATGGGGATCTTATAGATGGATGGATAAATGAAACAAATATATATAGGAGTAAATGCAAGTAAAAAGCAAGCATATAAGTACCAAAAGCATAGGAGAACATAGTGTGATAGAAATTCGAAGACGGGAGGAACAATAATGTGAAGTGGAACGGATATAGCAAGAGCATGTAATAATGATAAATGTACAAATACAGACAACTACTTGAGACCGATTCGACAGATACTAGCAATCTTTCAACACACCTCTAAGAACATGGTGAGCGGTAAATAGTTATCAGCGGAGGCGTCCAGTGCCTTGGCAATGAATGAGCACTGAATTAATCCGACGCCTTGCCTGCGGCACTGGAGGTTTATTTACTTATTTGTTTTATTTGTTTTCATTTATTGGGTTTCTTACAGCCATATAATTAATCAATCTTTGAAGAAAAGACAATAATTGATGCACAGAGTTTTGGGCCAATTACGCGAAAACACATACATACAATCGATAAAAGAATAATAAAAACATGTCCAATGGTGGGTTGTGTGAGTGTGTATCTGTGTGTTTATTTATTTATTTTGTTTTGGGAAAAAAATTAAAAGCAAAACGATCTTAAAAATCTTCCACTGAATTTAAAAATTTACTTTAACTTACATTAATAGTTTATTGTGTTATAGCGAATAGTACTCTTCCAGTATTATATTGTTCGAGAATATTCACTGTCTATGTAACATAGTTATTTTGTGGATCAATCTTACTGCCAATAAAAATAATAATAAATGGTTACAAATTATGTTTAAATTCCGCAACGGAGGGAGCTAATACGTCCCTGTGCGCGGAGAGTCGCGGGCAAAATACAGGATTCATTGGATGGTTCACGAGAAAAGATCGCCCAAAATTAATTTAAAATTAGGTATAGTACCTTTGGATGATTGTTATATCTAGGTATGCAGTGTGCACGTGGTGAATATATGGAAATTGATCCCATGATATAGCGGCCAAGAAACGTTAAATTTCCGATAAAGACGAGTGGAAATACGAGGGAACGGGGCATAATAATGGTAGATAATGAAGAAACATCAACTATGATTAGGGGAGTACCCGATAGATTGTAGTTACGGTTGATCAAACGACAATATGGACTGAACTTAGAAATTAAATATTAAAAATTAATTATCGCGCTTGTGAAGCGAGTTCAAATCGTCCGAAGCCACTGAGTCCGTCCCAGGGCGGGCACAGGGAGGAGACAGAGACGGCAACAGGAGGTGGGATCAACTGACATATCCGAGTGGAGATATGGTTTTTTTTTGCCAAATTGAATCTTAGGAACAAAGATTTAGGTTTCAAGGAAAGTAGGATATTGAAAATCCTGGAAACACACGACTTAGGACCTTTGGCTGCTAGGGGGGGTTTAAAATGTCAAGACACAGCAGAAATCGGGGAGTTGGTGTGAAACGTCTACGGGGCGTGAAATCCGCGTCGGTTGTTTTTTTGAGTGAAAGTTACCGTCGACTTAGAGTGTCCAGTGGATATAGTGAAAATTATAGTTTAATTTCAAGTGAAAGTTGTGTACGGGTAAATATACTCTTCGACATTGTTGGTTGCTCACGTTAAAAGAAAAGGGGGGTACGGGTTTGATTTTATTTTGTAAAGGGTAATTAATTTGGCATATTAGAACTTCGGAAATTACTGCGCTTTATTAAGTTGATTAGTCCGGCATATATAGAACTGATATTTGCAGATCTACGGAAACTAGCTGTGCGTTATAAAGATACCTATTTTATGCTAAACACGCGGGAAATTGTTAATAAATCTTGTAAAAATACCTATCTTATGCTAAATACGCGAGGTCCTGTTAAAAGGGTTTTAACTCAGAGTACGGGATTGATTTTTTTTTATAAAGGTAATTAATCTGGCATATCGGAACTTCGGAAATCACTATGTTCTATAAAGTTAATTATTTTTGTCGTCTTACTAGGTTCACAGAATAATATTCGCAGAATTTCAGGAAAAGGTAGAGTTCAAATTTAGTTAAATTCTCGTTTTACTAAGTATAGTATTGGCGGATCTCTGGAAACTAGCTGTGCGTTATAAAGATACCTATTTTATGCTAAACACGCGGGAAATTGTTAAAAGATAAAAGGGTTGTTACTAACAGATTCGATTTTAAATAAGTCTTATAAAATTACCTATTTTTTGCTAAAATTTAATTAATTTAACTTGGTCACATTTAATTTTTACATTTGTAAGGCATATAATATTTCGTTATATGAAATGTTTCGATTAGACCGGATTTATTTTAGTTATTGAAAGGATATTTAGTTTATTTTAATAATTTCTCTTGTTTATGTTTAATAGTAAGAGTCCGTTAAAATTATAGCGAATAAATTCTGGGATTAAAAATACGTTTAGTGAAAAATATATAGCTGATCTCGCGGGGTATCAGGTTCAGCCCATAATAATCTAGATTTTCATTTCGTTTAAAATTATATAGAGTAATTCCATGAGAATCGGGGTTTATTTACAATTTCACAGATGTATAAATTCCATTATTCTAGAAAATTATATAAAATAATCTCGTGAGAATCGGGACTTATTTACAATTTTACAGATGTATGAAATTTCATTATTCTAAAAAATTATATAAAATAATCTCGTGGGGGTCGGGGTTTATTTACGGTTTTACAGAAGTACAAGTTTCACTATTTTATAAAGTATAAAAAATTGCTTTCGTTCGGCCCGGGTTATCTTATATTATATAGGAAAACATAGGTCCCGCGCTATTAAAACATATAAAAACGTTTCATGTGGCCGGGATTATTACGCGCGTTGGGGAAAGTCTATAAAAAAAAAATATGTTTAATTTGATTCTGGTTATTTTATATTTTATGAAAGATATTTGCCTCGCGGACTTAAACTATGAAAAATGTTTCAATTAGTTCTGGTTATACATTAGGAGTGATGTAAACTTCGCGATTGTATAATTTGGGGTACTTCGTACTGTACGAATACGTAAATCTCGCGTATAAAAACGTGTATAAAAAAAAAAACGTATATCATGTATTCAAACATATAAAAACTTCTAGTACATTGTTTCGTTAGACCGGGGTTGTATTATACTTATAAAGATGTTATAGGACCTCGTTATATTGAAAATATATAAAAACCGCCTGGGGCCGGGTCTTCTTATTTATAAACTATATAAGATTTCGTTACATTTAGTTATATAAAATGCTATCGTTCAGGAATTCGCGTTTCATTTTAAGCATATATAAATATAGGGTCCCGTTTTTGAGCAATGTTAGTGTTTCGTTTAGAATTCGCGCCTTCATTTAATAAATATGAAACATGTAGATTTCAATCAGAACTATTTTAAAATGATTCGTTTAGAAATTCGCGTCTTGTATTATAAATGTGAAACTTATAATATTCGTTTTGAGCTAAAACGTGTGAACATAGAAACACTACAGTTTTGACCGCTATTTTGTTTACTATGCCTAGGACATTCTTGCGGTGTATTAGACTTGATGGTAAAATTTAAACTCTTACTCTGTTTAAAATATACGTAGTGTCTCCGCCTAGATTGGCTTCACGATATACTTTATGAAATTTGTAAGTTCCGCTGTCCTAAAATTATATAAAATTACCTTCGTTTAGATCGGGTTATATCATATTCCTCGTTGAACGCGTAAACCTCGTTGTCCTGAAACTAAATAAGGATGTTTCATCTAGACCGGGTTCATTTTACATTTTAGGGAGAATATAAGTCCCGCGTCTTTCACTACATAAAATGGATTTGGTAAGATTGGGGTTGTTTATACTCGTAGAAATTACAGAATCCCGTTATTCCTAAACCATATTAAAATGATAAATTATATTAAAATGATTTAAAATATATTAAAATTTGCCGGAGAGTGGATATCAAATATTCGAGATGATAATAAAATTATTTTTTTATTTTTTTTATTTATTTGTTTACGCCCATTAGGCTTTTACATAAAGAGTATAAAATAAATTTCAAAAAGCACATACATTAAAAGTTTCAGGAATAGCACCAAATCATGAGTATAAAAATTAAAAATGTAGAGTAGGTAACGAGCAGCAATGCGTATAGGCTTTTACATGAAAAAATATATCATAAAATTAAAAGAACATACATTAAACAATATAAATTACAAGTAGCAAACTATTAAAAGTACCGGAATAGCACCAAAACATGAGTACAGAAATTAAAAATATAAAGTACAAAGCGGCAATGTGTACGAAAAATATATATTACCCACCATTACATATTAACAGCTGAAGTCAGTAACGAAGCAGTATTGCCTCTTTAAGTGTAAACTTTACTTTCTCCAGACTGTCGACGAAGATGTCAGATGTCAAGATGTACTTTACACCTATTTGCATATATACTTTTTTTTTTTACATAAATGTCTAACCTCATTATGTTTAAATTATGTATATATACTTTTTACATCTATACCCTTTATTTTTCTCTTACATTTAATCGTTTGTTGTATTTTAATTATGTATAAACCTGCTACTTTACACTTTTGCATATATACTTTTTTTTTACATATATTTCTAACCTCATTACGTTTAAACTATGTATATATATACCTTTTTACATTTATACCCTTTATTTTTCTTTTACATTTAATCGTTTGTTGTATTTTAATTATGTATAAACCTGCTACTTTACACCTTTTTGCATATATACTTTTTTACATACATGTCTAACCTCATTATGTTTAAACTATGTATATATACTTTTTTACATTTATACCCTTTATTTTTCTTTTACATTTAATCGTTTGTTGTATTTTAATTATGTATAAGCCTGCTACTTTACACTTTTTGCATATATACTTTTTTTTACATATATTTCTAACCTCATTATGTTTAAACTATGTATATATATACCTTCTTACATTTATACCCTTTATTTTTCTTTTACATTTAATCGTTTATTGTATTTTAATTATGTATAAACCCGCTACTTTACACCTTTTTGCATATATACTTTTTTACATACATGTCTAACCTCATTATGTTTAAACTATGTATATATACTTTTTTACATTTATACCCTTTATTTTTCTTTTACATTTAATCGTTTGTTGTATTTTAATTATGTATAAACCTGCTACTTTACACCTTTTGCATATATACTTTTTTTTTACATATATTTCTAACCTCATTATGTTTAAACTATGTATATATATACCTTTTTACATTTATACCCTTTATTTTTCTTTTACATTTAATCGTTTGTTGTATTTTAATTATGTATAAACCTGCTACTTTACACCTTTTTGCATATATACTTTTTTACATACATGTCTAACCTCATTATGTTTAAACTATGTATATATACTTTTTTACATTTATACCCTTTACTTTTCCTTTACATTTAATCGTTTGTTGTATTTTAATTATGTATAAACCTGTTGTAAAAGGCTATTAAGCCGTGTAATTAATTAATAATAATAATAATAATAATAATAATAATAACAATAATAATAATAATAATAATAATAATAATAATAATAATAATAATATTAAGAATAAAACTAAATCGGCGGACCCTAAAAGTAATATGTATTGACCTTATAAAGATGTAGACTAGTGGGGTTTTATTATAGAAGCAATCAATCCTTTAACAACAACAAGTGGACAAGTGGTTGCTTCATGGGTTTGTTAAAACTTATAAATGGATGGAATCCTAGATTCAAAGCTTAATCCCGGTATTTCGGATAAATATAAGAATATGTAACATCGGAAAATAACGGGTAACGGGTTTTATGAAAAATATCGGTGCGTATAATCATTAGAGTATGATCATTAGAATTGGAGTCTAGTCTCGATGACCCGGGAAGTACGGATACGTAAGACGGAAATAAGGACTACGTTGCAGTATTATTAAGATATATAAATACTTACAATTGTCGAGCTAGAGTCTAATTCCGGTATCTCGAGGAATATAAATTCAAGGAAAAGAAAATAATGTCTAGTTTCGGTTTGATTAAGGTATATACACCGTATAGTTGCCGAGGCTGGATACTAAGCCCCAGCTACGGAAACTTATAAGCGCGTAATGGCAGGATCAAAGGTTAGGTCGCGAACTATAATTAATTAGGGGCCTGTGAATCGTATGCGCGTGCAAGGCAAGTGTCCGCAATCCTTAGGTATAAAGTGAGGTACATAAAGTGAAACTACGATGCACTGGAATGGATATAATCGGCGGCAGATGGGTAAGTCATGTCATCCTCTTTCCGTTTTGAGATTATAACGATATATAAAGGTGGCGCACGATTAAGAAGAATGGTCTCGGGTTCGACACCCCAGACAGAGACGGAAGAAGCGCCGACAGTGAAAGCTAACCCCTGTACCGTAAACTTTACATATGTTTTCCACAGGTGTTGTTTGCATGTTGCATCCGTACTGACCATAATAGGGGCGAATTAATTTGCCAAATAAACCTTCTCTGCATGTGTGTGAACTTCCAGGGATCGCGCGGCCCGTGTGCTCGACGCCAAACTTAATTATTCATTTCTATTTATTTATTTAATTGATGATTCATTAATTAATTAGGTATTTATTTGTCTAATCATATATATATATATTATTTATTTATTTGTTTATTTATTTATTTCTCATTCAGCCATTTGTTTATTCGTCTATTTATAAATTATTTATTTAACTATTTATTTATTTAATTGATCGATTTAGTTAATTATATATTTATTTATTCATTTATTTGTTTGATTGACTGATTTATTAATTAATTAATAATATATTTATTTATTTATTCATTTGTTTAATTACTTATTAATTTATTAATTGATTAATTAATTAATTAATTTATTTATTTATCAATTTATTTATTTATATATTTATTTATTTACGTACGCATACGTCTGTGCATCGCCGGGGGGGGTGGGGGGGGGGGATAGTCAGATCAGCATCATCATCATCATCATTAGCAGAGTCCCAGTTATATATAGTCAGGAGACGTTTCGATAGCATCATCATCGGCCCGTGTGCTCGACGCCGAACTTAATTATTAATTTCTATTTATTTATTTAATTGATGATTCATTAATTAATTAGGTATTTATTTGTCTATTCATATGCCGCGTCCCAGTTATATATAGTCAGGCGGCGTTTCGATAGCATCATCATCGGCCCGTGTGCTCGACGCCGAACTTAATTATTCATTTCTATTTATTTATTTAATTGATGATTCATTAATTAATTAGGTATTTATTTGTCTATTCATATGCCGCGTCCCAGTTATATATAGTCAGGCGGCGTTTCGATAGCATCGTCATCATCACCATCACCAGCAGTGTCCCAGTTATATATTGTCAGGAGACGTTTCAATAGTATCATCATCATCATCTTCATTAGCGGTGTTCCAGTCACATATCGTCAGGAGGTGTTTCAATAGTATTATCATCATCATCTTCATTAGCGGTGTTCCAGTCATATATAGTCAGGAGGCGTTCCGATAGTATCATCACCATCATTAGCAGTGTCCCAGTTGTATATCGTCAGGAGACGTTTCAATAGTATCATCATCATCATCTTCATTAGCGGTGTTCCAGTCATATATAGTCAGGAGGCGTTCCGATAGTATCATCACCATCATTAGCAGTGTCCCAGTTGTATATCGTCAGGAGACGTTTCAATAGTATCATCATCATCATCTTCATTAGCGGTGTTCCAGTCACATATAGTCAGGAGGCGTTCTGATAGTATCATCATCATCACTAGCGGTGTTCCAGATATATATCGTCGGGAGGCGTTGCGATAGTATCATCCTCATCATCGTCATCACTAGCGGTGGTTCAGCTTTATATCGTCAGGAGGCGTTTCGATAGTATCATCAACATCATCATCATTAGCAGTGTCCCAGTTATATATTGTCAGGAGACGTTTCAATAGCATCATCATCATCACCATCATTAGCAGCGTCCCAGTTGTATGTAGTCAGGAGGCGTTTCGATAGTATCATCATCAACATCATCGTTAGCAGCGTCCCAGTTGTATATAGTCAGGAGGCGTTGCGATAGTATCTTCATCAACATCATCGTTAGCAGTGTCCCAGTTACATATAGTCAGGAGGTGTTTCAATAGTATCATCATCATCATCACCACTAGCAGTGTCCCAGTTATATATAGTCAGCGGGCGTTTCGATAGCATCATCATCATCATCATCATCATTAGCGGTGTTTCAGCTATATATCGTCAGGAGTCGTTACGATAGTATCATCACCATCATTAGCGGTGTTTCGGCTATATATAGTCAGGAGACGTTACGATAGTATCATCATCATCATCATCATCACTAGCGGTGGTTCAGCTATATATCGTCAGGAGGCGTTTCGATAGCATCACCAACGTCATCATTAGCGGTGTCCCAGTTGTATATCGTCAGGAAACGTTACGATAGTATCATCATCATCATCATCATCATTAGCGGCGGTTCAGCTAAATGTCATCAGGTGACGTTTCGATAGTGACATCATCATCTTCATCAGTGATGGCAGGGTTCCAGTTACACATCAGTCGGAGATAATTAGGCAGATCCCATCATCATCGATGGCAGGATTCTAGCTGTACACCATTTGGAGAAAATACACCGACATCCCTGGCCAGGGGCTAGGCATATCCCTACTGTCCAGATCCACCTTTCCATCTACTAATACGAGGGGTCATGGCCTCGTGAAACCACATGGCACCCAACCATTACAAGTATTTATTTATGTATTGTATATGTAAGTATATGTATGTATATTATATTTTATTAGTATGTATCTATTCGTACGTAGTGTATGAGGGGGCTCTTCACGGGTGGCACAACACCCGTGCGGATGTCTTCCCTCGTCTGGAATGGATTGAACGTATTGATGCATACCAGATTATAATAAGTACTACCTGGGAGGGTGATTGCAGTCACTGTAGTGGCGCGAATGGCCAATGGGCTGTAGTTGCTCACAGGCGAGGGTTGGGGAGCCTAGGAAACTCCCCCTCCCCACTCGCATATTTTTGACTTGACAGGTGGCCCGGGACCATCTTTACATTAGCTTCAGTATATATACCGTAGTTTAACTTAGTTTAACCTGGAGGAGTTGGAATTCGGGGGGCAAACTGGCTCTGAGCCCGGACGCCAGACACTGACGCGAGGGATGGTGCGGTACTTTGCACAGAAGAGGCCCAACATGAAAAGGCTCATCCAGGCTCAGGTCAACGTATCCGGAACTCGTGTCGGGAGAAGGAAGATGGGATCAGTCACCGATGAGCCTTTGGGTACGGAGGGGCCGAATTTAAAGCAACCACATTTTCCGCGTACACATACATTTACACATACCTTCTACAAACCCCTTATCCATTAGAACCCAACGTACCACTAGAATGAGACATAGGGCCAGATACAGGTGACGGAACTTAGGCCGGCTAGTAAATAAACGTAACAATGTAATTGATATAAAGATAATGCAGAGTAAATATAAAAGATCGTAAGGAATAAGCACAGCGAGATAACGGCGGAAGATAAAATTATTAATCAGCGAGGGCGTCGAAGACGGAATCATCCATAGGAGCGGCTACGAAGGACTCGAGGGCTTTCAGGGGATCTATGTACTCTATATGTGCATGCGCATGTGATAACGGCACGTCACTAACCTTTCCAGTGGATGGCGGTCGATCCCATACAGGTAGGACAATGGGGGATCGAGCGGAGAGGGCGTGGGAGCAGAGGATCGCGCACTCTGGAAGCGCAGCTACACCAGATGCAGTGGTTTCAGTCCGTAGGAATGATAGGTAAATAATATAGGGCCACGGAACATAGTATGTTTAGCAATTGCACCGTAGGGCTTAATTGACGTGCTAGGTAGTTTTGTTCGCGTTTCCATGAACATTCACGAACTTCATACCCCAGTATTTAATTTAAGTTTAGCTTGCGTCAGGGTTACCACAAAACCAATTCATCCCCTATAGTTCGAAACAAAAAATTACACAACGTGAACTGGGGAGGTCTTGAATAAAGCGAGGGTGTTTGGAAATACTACGTTAAAACCCGTAGAGCCTTCACCCGACGTAGATAGATAGCTTGTTTGCCTCTAACAAGGCGTAAACTCAGTTAGGAGTAGGATCGAGCTGAAAGGCGAAGAAGAGGAGCCATCACACAGCCAATTTCACAGCTTACAGCTGATTTGTGCTAAATTTGTTTTGCCACTTCACGCCCGAAGAACGTGGCAAATTTTGCAAATTTATTTTTAAAATTGTGGTATCGTTATCATATTGAAACATAAATGGCATAAAATTATCTTTCCAATAAAGCCAATACCGCGGCAAGTACCTAGATTTCAAAGTTTTTTATTTTATTATGCATATTATTATTTTATATCTTAAATGCATCGTGTGATAAAATTGCTACATACGATTTCAACTTTTATCATCGTCTGGAATCGACACATAAATATATTTATAAATTGTTGTGTCAAGTAGACTGCTAAATTGAGAATTCAAAAACATTTTGCTTTGACCGTTAGATATCACTAATGTGATCACTAAAATCAATGAATAATTTAATGTCATGCGGATTTTCAATTCGTCGTTGTTTGAGGTTACTTGACATTTATTTATGGGTCTATTTTAAGTACTTCAGTACCATAAAAATATCAGTGGCTTGAATCAAGGATGTTTATGAATATTTATATGTTTTTTTTTAAGAAATAATTTCATATAGTTACATTAAAATATTATTTTCTTATGTTGTAAAATTACTGCACTTTGCAGTAAGCGTGAATTCGAACGTATACAATATTTTAAGATAATAAGATTGATAAAAAGAGTAAGATGTCCGATGCTGAGGTAGAAGACTTCATAAATCGTTACATGGGAGATAATTACGAGTTTTAAGACGGTTTTGAGGAGTAAGATGGTGATAACGATGCGGATATTGATACTATCAGAACCAGATTTGATGGTCCAGAAGCTGAATCGGATGTCGAAGATGAAAAAGTTCTTATCCGCCTATCATTAACGGTGTTGGTTACAATGAGCCGCATATTACTGATGCTTTGTGACTACAAGTGGATCAACGTCGCAAGATAAATCTGTACCAAATATGAATGTTTTGCCTTCAACAACCGCACAAGTTCGGCGGGTGCCATGCGGAATTTAGTTTTGAAAAATGAACATTTTCCATTAGCGAGTTGCAAACGCAGTTCGGAAGAAATGCACTGTTGGGCAGTGAAGTCGTGGAATTGGACACACTTTAGAGATTTTTAATTATTTTTTACAAAAAGTATAATACATAAAAACTTTCAAGGAGCAAATTTATATGCATAAAAAAATTATCAATCCAATAAGCATCACACCTCTTGAAGTCAAATATTATAAGTGTAATGATATTTATGACAATTAATCAATATTGTAGTGTAAGTGGTGGTTTTCTGGTAGAAAAAATATAAAATTGAGTACTGTATATATATAAAAAAAAACAATGATGCTTATTAAATCTATTAAAATTATATTTCACGTCTTAAATTTCAAAAACAATAAGACACATTTACCCTAAAATGACCTCAACCATAACCAATTATGCAAAATAAAATCACTGATAGAATTACTTAATAATTTGTTTTCACATGCACCCTTGGATGGACAAAATATGTGTGCCATGAAAATCAGACCTTTTACGAGACCTAAATTCTGCCTAAAAAGCAGCATAAATGCCCCCCCCCAATCATTTAGCTATGTATTTTACCCCGGAACAGAGGCATCCCCAGACCCCGTTAGTGGCGCGGGGAGGGCTTCTCTCACGCTTCTTTAATTGGTCATCATTTTTTTAAATTTGCTTTTTATAGAATTATTTTTTTACGCATGATAAATAAAACACTTCTTCGTTATAAATGTCAAAATTTCGAAGAAAATTATTCAATAATGAAATTTAAAAAAAGAAAGGAATACATTTTTATATAAAAAAGTTATCTTTCATTAAAAGTAAAAAGTAATTCAAAAAATAATTTTTCTGTACTATTCGTTTAATATTTTTAATATTTTTTTTATTTTTACGCTTCAACAAGCCCAATTACAGATGCGAAATACATCACAAAACACCCAGGCTTGAGTAAATCACATAGATTAAAATTGTGACCTCACTGGGAACGAACCCGGGGGGAAGCCAGTGTCATACCCACTGCGCTACGATAATTTAATAATTGCTTGGAAAGATGTTAAGGTGGTTACCTTGTTATCTAAATATGTCGCAGTCGAGTCCGCTATCAGTGTTGAAAGATAAAACAAATATATAAAACCAAAATATCTATTCCACGACCTCGGATCGTAAATGAATATAATGCTCATAGGGGCGGGGTTGATCTGATGGACAATATCATAGGGTGCTATCGTATTCACGTCAGAAGCTGAGAATAGTATCTAAGGATAGCAAACTGTTGGTCAGATATAAATGTCATAAATGCACGCAATAATTATAAAAAGGCCAATGAAAAAAATGGATAGAAAAAAAAGAACAGTTTAAATTGAAGCGATTTTCGAAGCAAGCACACAAGCTGGCGCTCTCTGCTCCGTGGGAGTGCTGCAGAAGTGAAATGTGATACTCCGTAAAGAAACGAGGACCAGCAAAATATATTCTTCCCAAAGATACAAAAAGGATAATAATGGACATGGGCCAGCAAGGAATAAGGGATTCTCCCCGACAATTTGTGAAAAGTGCGGTGTGAATTAGTATTATAATAATAAAATTTTTCAATGCTTTCCATATTTAAAAATAAAGTACTTATTAAGATCCATGACAAAAAATTATAATTGTAAAATTATATTTTATTCACGTTTTCTGGTTACAGCGTAGTGTGACTATTTTACAACAAAGCTGTTTTAACTACTTAAATAGGTTTAAAATGTTTAAGATTTTTTTTTATCATTATTATTTAAATATAAAAAAAATCATGCATTTAATGGTTAAAGTCCTATGCCTCTAAAATATAATCTTAATGTAAATGAAAATATTGTATTCATAGAGCACTCAACAGGGTGTGGCAAGTACTGTTGTCAGGTTGTACAGGGTGGAAAACCTTAAAGTATGAGGTGTGCTCACGGACGATGGGGTCCCTCGAAGTCAGACAGCTGATGGCTTGCTCAGATGCTGACGGCTGCACATCTTCCTATTCTCGAACATAAACACGAGACGCCCGGGGAGATGATATCTTCTAGGGCCGCGGTAAAGGGATCACTACTGGTATCGCTAGACGTCTGTACTAGGGTTTGAGGAATGCAGGCTGAAACTACAGTATTTTGATTAAGATACATTATAAATGTCTCACAGAAACGAAGCTATTTATACGGTAATGCGTGTGGAAGTCTTTGTAGGACATCTTTGGGGTTTACGACCTGTCTTGGTTGGCTTCGTTGATCTCTTTACGCAATGTAACGTTCACGATTCTACCCATGATCGACTATGTCCTCGTAATGTAGGTACCTCGCTTCCCTACATTCAATGCCATCTAAGCAACCGCCATTTGTAGCTGAAATTCGTTATTTTCATAAACAGTATATAGATGTCGTCTTCGACTGCAGTACGGTGCAAATATATTCTTTAAATGTTTTCATGAGATTTACTCGAATTATTAAAGCATACAGAAGAATACCCTGTAACATATTTCAATTTTTTTCTTTCAAAAATTAATATACTAAAATATAAGGGAATATTCTGATAGATTTACGTACTTTGTATATTTAAAATAAAATAACATAATAATAATTATTTGAAAATAATCAGTATACTGATGCGACACGCCTTCCATGATACACGCATATACAGGGTTATTTGGAAAACATTAATGACCTCGCAGGACGATATTCCTGCCTTGATTATGAGTCGAAAATGTTCAAGCTATTATGACCTAATATCAATTGTTATGGAGATATGCTACATCAAAGTTTGTAGTTTTTTTCAATATTTCTGACTTATTTTTTGTAAAACGTTGAACTATCATTTACTCATATCGATTACGAAAAACTCATTTGTTTCAATACAAGTTAAATAAAATGATAAAAACCCTGAAAAAATTCCAATCGGAATGTTTTCCAATTGGAATTCGAAGGTTTTTATTTTTTTATTTGACTTGTATTAAAGGGAAAGAAAAGAAGAAAAAGAATAAAGAAAAAGAAAGAAAGAAAGAAAAAAAAAAGAAAGTAAGATATAAGTTACTGTAATGATAGTCAAATGTTTTACAAAAGATAGCTCAGAAATATTGAAAAAAAAATGCAAGCTTTGCTGTCGCATATCTCCTTAACTATTGATATTAGGTCATAATAGCTTGAACATTTTCGACTCATGATCAAGGCAGGAATATAGTCCTGCGAGGTTATTGATGTTTTCCAAATAACCCTGTATATTTATAAAAAATCTATAGTGGAAAATAACATTAATTTGTTAAATTACCTTTAAAAAGTATTAAATAAATAATAAAAATATAACTTAAGTATAATTTTAATTAAACAATATATATGAAAAAATACGTTATTTTAGAGACATTATGTGCAGGTTTCAGATAGAGCCTGGTTTTAGTTTCAGCGATAGCGAGAAATGTTGTGCGTCAAGTTATTTAAAAACACCTTGATCCCTAATCGGGCTGCCCAGCCCTCCCGACACTGCCTCCGCGGGAACTGACGAGTAGGGCGCGCGCACAGTGGGCTGAGCGTGAAGTACTATAGGCTAAAAAAATTACTCGTGACAAAAAAATGCATAATGATGTATATCTCGACCAATATTCCTTTTCCCGAGATGATTCTTCTCGATTTTCGTCATTTTTCCACATGTTCATCTTTCTCGCACAGGTGCGATATACAGCTGTACAGGGTGTACCAGAGCTAGCAGCAGAAACTTGGCCGATAGATTCCTGCCTATGTCATGATTCTAAAATGTTCGAGCAAACATGGCCTAGAGCCTAGATACGGAGATATGCAATATCAAAGTTTGCACTTTTTTTCAATATTTCTGACTTATTTTTTGCAAAACGTTGAACTATCATTACAGTAATTTATATAAATTATAAAAAATTCATTTGCTTCAATACAACTTAAATAAAATGATAAAAACCTTCTAAAAAGAACTTTTTTAGATTTTCGGAAGGTTTTTATCATTTTATTCGACTTGTATTAAAGCGAATGAATTTCTCATAATCGATATAAGTTAACGTAATGATAGTTTAACTTTTTGCAAAAAATAAGTCAGAAATATTAAAAAAAAATGCAAACTTTGATATTGCATATCTCCATAAATATTGATTTTACGTCATGGTTGCTTGAACATTTTATACTCATAACACAGTCAGGAATCTACCAACCAAGTTTCTGCTGCTAGCTCTGGTACATCCTGTATATGACAAAAAAATTTAACATATAATTTATTGTCACGCGTCATGGCTAGGGAGGAATGAATGAAAACATTTGAAATTAATTAGCGATTTATTAATTAATGATTAATTAACTTTTCAATTAATCTTAACGCTACTCTTTTAATTAAACTACTCCGCAATATATCACTTGCAAACAAACACTTTATTATCGCTGGATAACGCTGTTATCATTTGCTAGAATATTCCGCTCTTGCAAGTATTATTTATTGCGCCAATTAATGTTATATTTAGTATTTCACCAGCAAGTACTTCGCGTGATTATTCGCTCCGGTTTATCGCTTCGATTACCTCACGACTGGCTACATCTGGCGTCGTCTTCGTACTTGGCGGCCGATTTCAACTGTCAACACGACAACTCTCTTTTTTATATCCGAATGCTGATACTCTCGTACTTCTTGGATTATTCTAGTGGTTAGGAGAAGCTCATTTCTGGACATTTGTAGGCGCTTCGCGAAGGTTGTAGATCAGCCTAGATTGTTAAGGGCCGTCCTCGATGGTTCGATAATGCGGACATTAATGTGACAATATTTTCATAGATTTTATTTTATTATATAACTTTTTGTACTACACAAAAAATTACATAAATATGATAGCTAAAAGCATTAAATATTAACAGAGCAGCTACTTAGTTATAACACCATCAATACACTGCATAATCATCACTTTATACGTAATAAAATGAAGGGACAACATGTAAACTGAGTAAGCGCAAAGTAATTGTAATTGCATTAACCAACCAGTACAGTCGTCAACTATGTTACTTTGTAAATAATTAAACGTATCATTATGTGTTTTATTTAGCTAAAAATCATACTTAAAGTATTTAATATTTTTTTACAATCATACATTGACAATGTTTACAAATCAATATTTTTTTGTGTGTGTATACTTCACCAAAAAGAATTATGATTCTTATGTGTGGTGAGGGATAACCACTTGAAATCATAAGTAAAGGTAGTGTAATCTAATTAAATAACAATAAGAAAGAAAGAAAAGAAAATCTAACATATCAAAATCTTAATTAATAATATAATATAATATAGAATAAGCAGTCAAGTAAACAATAATATATAATAAGCAGTCAAAAGAGACCAAACTCAATCACAAAGTCAATTCTATAATAAATGAGAACCCATTCGGGTTCACTGGGGGAATGTGCACACAGGGCGCGACCGCAAAACATTCACCATCATGCAAAATAAATTGAACAAATCAAATAATTATACAGGTATCTTCATCGATTCGTGGGAAGTACTTGACAGTATCTCCCATGAACAACTCGTATCAGAAACAAAGAAAGCGGGACTGACCATATCTCTGCCGTATTATTAAAAAGTAATTATAGGTATGTTTTTACTGATTTAGAACACGTATGTGGGAATTCTAATAAATTAGCCACGGATGTTGATTTTAGTATTCCCAAAGGCAACCAATTCGCAAATTGAGTTTATTTTCCTTCAGTAGTTGCGCTAAGACTGTTAAGTTTAAAGTATGATACGCCCTGTATAAAGAACATAATTTAAAATATGTGGAAACAAATAAAGCAGTGAACTAAACAATTAAAAAATATATACTTTAAAACTTAAATTGAGAATGTAAAAGGTGCTTAAAAAATGAGGTCTATAATAAAGTCATGAATGTAAAATGACACAAGTCAAATAAATGAAGATATAAAATTTCCTCCAGGAAAAAAAGGATTTAATATAATGAATAAACCAACATAATTTCTAGTATTAAACGCAAATAAAGACATTCAATAAAAAATTCAAGATAAAACCAATTTTAGAAAAATTAAATCAAAACTGAAAACGTAATCAGGCGGATACGGGAATCACTACCTATAACAGAAAAATACTTCACAAATTTCATAAACTAGCTTCTTCTTCTTAAGAAAATTTTTAAAAAGCCAAGACAAACATGACCACTGTGCAAGAAGAAAAGTTTAAATAAGATTACGCTTCAGAAAAAAAATGTTTACTAACTTCTAAGTACAGTGAATAAAATTATATATGAAACTACCAGGTGATATGAAGGATGAAAATAATATATCGAATTTGAAGAGAAAACTAAAAAAAACATGTACAAAATTTTTAATGCGTTTATCAAATGCTGTATTTATAAGAAATATAAAAATAATTGTATAACCCACTTCTATACCTATAAAACTCAATGTCTATCTGTCTGTCTGTCTGTCGTTCTCTATACAAATCCACACCGTTTGTCCGATTCGATTCACATTTTGCATACTTATGCTTTAGGACCCGGCGGGTACCATAGGCAACATTTCCCCCCTATTCTCTTACCCCTTCCCCACCCCTGACATATTTTCGATGCAAATCTGTACCGTTTGAGCGATCGGACTCAAAATTTGGAAACTTATTCTTTAATACTCGGCGGGTAATATATGCGACATTTCCCCCCTATTATTTTTACCCCTTCGTGTATTTTCAATGCAAATCTGTACCGTTTGAGCGATCGGACTCAAAATTTGGAAACTTATTCGTTAGGACCTGGCGGGCAACAAAAGTGATATTTACTCTTTCCCCTTTCACCTTTTACCCTCCCCTGATATATTTTGGATGCAAATCTGTTCCGTTCGACCACTCGGACTCATCTTTTGGAAACTTATTCTTTAGGACCCGTTGGTTAACATTGGTGACATTCCCCCCTATTCTTTCATCCTTTCCCCTCCCCCTGATATATTTTCGATGCAAATCCATACCGCTCGAATCGAAACTTTCTTTACCCTCACAAATTTATTTTAAACTTAATACATAACCCGTGCAACGTCGGCTATTAAGAGCTAGTTAAGAATAAATTTAAAAAAATAGTTGTATAGAAAATAATTCAGGATAATTAAAAATTTTCTAAGGTTTTCACGGCCATTCAGAATCTTCGGTGTGTAGTTTTCTGAGATATTCTACCGTTTATATCTTCATCCCCCTATCGTAGTAGGGTCAGAGGACCAAAGACTCGATAAGGTGCTTCCATATTTCTGTGTCTCGTGCTGCTTCCGTGTTTGTTAACCAGTCAGTTTTCATACACTTTCGTGTGTTGTTTCTCCCAGCTCAATCCGAGGCAACCCACCGGTCACCCTCCTCCCGAAGCTACTAAGAGAATAGTTCTGAGTATTTGTTCCTCAGGCGACCTTAGCACATGTCCAAGTTAGTTCATTTATGATTTCTCCATATGTGGGGTATACAAGCAAAGGCAATACACAAAAATTTTAAAAAAAATAGATTGCAGGCTACCTAGGATTAATTATTTAAATTGTACTGAATCCTGGATTTTACGTATCCATTTCTTCCAAAATCATGTTTCCTATTAATAAATACCGATGTTTCCGATAAAATCTCGAATTCAGTTCAATATAAATTAGTTATCTTCGATGGCTGCATTAAATTTTTGCTGGATATTGCTACGTTTGCTTTTATACCCTTCAATATATAGGACTAGGGGCTCCATGCCGAGTGTGTGCCTTGTGTCGGCACTTCTCACATTGTGCATCAGTGTGGCGCCCTCTAGTCCCCCTAGAAAAGTAGTCTCGGCAGCCTGGATCCTCGCTCTCATTCTTTCCGTTAAGATTCAAATGTGATGGCCATATATCAGGGTGGGCCTGTACACAGATTTGAAAGCAGTCACTTTTGTCCTGACACATTCCTTGGATTTTCTATCTATTTATCCGCACTTCTATCTATTTTACTTTCTTGCCTCCCATCGCTAGAAAATTCAAATATTCATTTTATATTTATGGAAAGGTAACATTGTTTTAGTCTGCTTTTCAAAATAGGTATGGTCTGGATGTGATAGCTCTGCATAGCTGGTTCCACAGCCTGGCCGACTGCGCTTGGAGTGAGGAGCTGGAGACTTCAGTATTATGAGTGGGGATGCATTGCGCAGTCAGCTTCATGGAGTGGAGGACCATGATAAGATAGAGGTAGAATTAAAAATTCAGGTACTGAGGTGAGTAAGGTTTGAAAAGAAGATATACATCAAGGAGAGATAAAACATGGTAGGGCAACGAAGAACACTGCGGAAGATATGTTGAAGATGAAAAGTTTTGAATGCATTCCAGGTTGTTGGGATGCTCTTCATTGACATCCAGATAACACACATCGGCACACTCAAGCAGGAAAAGAAGTAGGGATTGCGTCATTGATATTTCACAGTGAATCGGAAGAGAGTTTTAAGCCTGCCGAGGGTATGACTAAGTACAGTAAAATATTTTTTGCTGACTTGCTAAATATGTTCATGCCGTATATTTTCATTAAGAATTTTAGAACCGTGTATAATATACTTGTAAGCAATAAAAAGTGTAACATTAGTCTAGAATACATATAAAAATTTACGAAACATTATGTATGATAAAAATAAATATTTCAGAAATAATATAAGCGATAGAGATTGCGATCTCCAAAGCGAGTACCTGTTGAGCTGTTATTGAAATTGCATATCTTAGGAGTGGAGCAGATAAGATAAGACGCAATTTTCAGACACCAATATTTCCAGCACTGTTCTGAAAGATTAGAAGAAACTAAAAATTCTGAATTAATATTTTATTGATAAACGAAAATTTTCGATGAAATACATTACGTAAACCAATTATTTTTCCGTACAAAATAAATTTTATGCATGTACATAGTGACGACAAATGAACAAATTTAATTTAAATATACTTTTGATATCTCAAGGTGGTGTTGTTACCCCTTCAGTAAAAACGTCTTCTTGCATTAAAGTGCGTCTTATTCGCAAAGACATTAAATATTTTTAAGAGTATTTAGTTTGACCTTTTGATGATTGTTTGAAAATGTACAAGCTCGTGTTGTTTTTATTTTAGTAAGTCTAACGTATTGGAGCCCGCCATGGCACCAGGTTGTGTACCAGAAATTGGCGCTGGTTCATGTGTGCACATGCTGGCGGGCTGTGGGACCCAACCAGGTCTGTACAGGCGATAGGGAAATACTAATTCACCAATTAATAAAACAATTGTTGCCCATCTGCTGATAATCTGACTGCAGAATACGAGTACTAAAGTACTTTATAAGCGTTTATCGGTAAAATCATTTTTAATCAGCTTTTCTTTTTGCTCCCACGAAGGAAGAATGCTACACGCAGAGTGAGGCTGCAAGCGGGTGTTGGGGGCGGAGGAAAAGCGCCCCACGCTTCTGAGCTCGTTGACATGCGCATGTACTGCGATCACAGTACTGTGGCTGCTTGAATATTTTTTCTCTCTTAGTCATTTTTTATATATAATATTTAATATAAGATTTATTTCTACATTTTAATCATCAGCATATTTAATCTTGCAATAAAATCTAACCTAACTTAGCTGAAAAACAATTACATTAAGCTTTCGCTGAACCGTTTCCAATCTCCGCTTAGTGGAGTCGCGTCTGCGCATGTGCTCGAGGAGGAGTCCCCCGGAACGGCAGCTGACTCCTCCCGCCGCTGCTCGGCCCGCTGCCAGGCTGCTCTGCTGTACCCTGCCCGCCCTGCTGCGGGGAATCTAATGACTCTGCCGATCTGCCTCCAGACAGCCCGCGCACACATGGCGCTGAAGAGTTCACAACAGTTGCGCGGCTAACCTCGAGACTTATACAGGGCTAATGGAGCTAGTTCACAATACTTTACAGGTGGATTCCTTCCTTGATTATAAGCAACTATGACTTAATGTTATCAATAATTATGAAGATAAGCAATAACAAAATTTGCATTCCTTTTTCAGTATTTCAATATTGCAAAAAGTTGAACTATCATTATAGTAACTTATATCAATAATAAAAATTTATTTCAATATTTAAATAAAATGATGAAAATCTGAAAAAAAAACTGAAAATAGTTTAGTTTTGCGAGGGTTAGTCATTTTATTTGACTTGTATTGAAGCGAATTAAATTTCATAATCAATCAAGTTACTAGTTTAGTTAGTTTTTTTTGTCTTTTTGGATATTTCAGAACATATTTCAGGTCAAGTCATTAAATCTGATTTTTTGCTCATTTATAATCCTTCACAATCGAGTGAGTGGCCCCGGCACACCCTGTATATGCCATTTTTAAATTCGGAAATTTCGCACGACATTAAACAAGTTGCTTTTAAAACAACACGATTAGACAGATGTCACCGGCATGTACGATGTCGCATACAAAAATGTATGGAAATTTTATATAATATTTTAAAATAATTAATTGAACTGAGAAATGATTATTTGTACTGTAATCAGGAATATGTCTCTCTGCAAAATTCGAGAATTTGGTCATTAAGTGGGTCAAATTATATAAGATTTATTAAAATTATTAAAATTATAAAGTACAAGATTCCTAGCGAACAGACAAAGGGAAATTTAATAAAATCGTTTAAAAATATAAAAATTGTTTGCGCGCGAGCAAACAAATTAGTTTTAAATAGAAGCATCGACAGAAAATTGCGAGATTAATTCGTGTGACAACTGCTAGAATTACGTGCTATTTTCAAAAGATAACAATTATTCAAATATAGTTTTGTAGAACGCAATCGCTCTCTGGTTCGACGTATTATATTAGATAAAATGTGTATTATTTTATCAAATTATTTAATTAATTTTCAAATTATTAAAATTAAAAACAAGTAACTTTGTTTTAACCACTGATTTTATTTTAACAAACACTCGACATGTTTCGGGAACCAACGGTCCCTTCTTCAAGAGAATACAAGGTATACTGAAGAATCATAACAAGTATAGATCTTAATTTATAAAGTCATAGAAAAATAACAAACAAAGAAAATGCACAGGCATAGATTACCCCCCCCCCCCCCAATGAGGAAACAAAACATAGACAATCAAAGACAAATATGTAGGTTAAACAAGAAATAAAAATATATGACAAATCAAAGACAAATACGTAAGTTAAGTAAGAAACAAAAATATATGACAATCAAAGGTATACATAAAAATTAAAAATTAATAAGTGAATATATTCAAAAGGTAACTGTTAGTGAAAAGAGTTTGGTTATTTATTATGTTTAAATTACTATTAATGCTTTTTCTAATTTCTAAAATTTCTAATTTATCTAATTGTACATCACTGCTATTTGTATGCAAAATTTTAATACCTTTGTCAAAATCAAAGGAATGATTAGTTTCAATAAGGTGGTTGGAGAATTCTGAATAACCATTACTTTTTAAGCACCTTAGGTGTTCTTTGATTCTAATATTAAGGTTTTACCAATATAAAAATATCCACAATCCTCACAAATCAATTTAAAGACCCCTGATTTATTTAATATGTTATCTTTATCCTTATTATTTAATATAATTTATTTTAATTTGTTGTTCGTATAGAACGCTGGCTGAATAGAATTAGGTATATTTTTCATAATTGAGTTAGATATATGAGGATTTACAAATAATATTTTTCACCATTGTTTATCTGTATCCGGTATAAATGGGTAAACGTAAGCATAAGAATAAATAAATTTTTTCTTATACTTTTTATATAACATTTTGTCGATTAATTTTGAGCTATAACCATTATTGATTGCAATTTTTTTTAATTGTATTTAATTCAATATTAAAATTATCAACAGATAGGGGGACATTAATTAGTCTACTTAATATAGAGTGAAAAGCTGACAATTTTTGGGAGAATGGATGATTTGAAGAATTGTGTATCACAATATCTGTATAAGTGTCCTTCCGAAAAATATTAAATACTAGTCTGTTTTTATCTATAGAAATATTTAAATCAAGAAAATTTAAACTACATTTTTTTCCTATTTCAATAGTAAATTTAATCTCATGATGAAGTTTATTGAGGAAATTGAGAAAAATGTTAAGTTGTCTTTCAGTTCCGGTCCAGATACAAAAGACATCATCTACGTATCGTTTCCAAGTAAGAGTGTTTGTTAAAATAAAATCAGTGGTTAAAACAAAGTTACTTGTTTTTAATTTTAATAATTTAAAATGTTACCACAAAGTGAATTTGCATTTATTGAAGAAATAATTAATTTTCATTTCCCGGAATCTTAAGTAATGCACTGTATTTGCCCGTAGGGTTATAAACATTTTTGCTTGTATGAAGTGCACACTGATCACAACCAGCAACATGTATATCACCATCGTCAGCCCTGATGATGGACCCTGCAAGGGGATCCGAAGGTTGGCAAGAAAGGTCGTTTTAACACGGCATAATACCCCAGAAAACACAAACTAGACGACAGACACTGGAAGATGGTTCTGTTAGGAGTCCCAACCACCGTCGTGCTACGTGCGGAGATGTATGAATGTGGACGAGGCGAGAGTGTCAGGACAGAAGAGTGAGGCGCTCATCCTCTCTGCCTACTCTTGTGGAGAAAAGGCATGATAGCAAGTGACTAAGGATGAGTGTAAAAGTCATATTCCGTAATTTTAAATAATAAAGTTTTTTATTTACATAAATTCTTTGTATTTTCAATTTGTTTTCGATATGTTCAATATACCAATGTATTTATAGCTAGCGACCCGGCCCGGCTTCGCCCGGTACAGTTTTGTCTACGTCTTATCTCTTTAATCTCGTCATATCTTCTAAGATATTTAATTTAATGCTTTGGCGTAATGAACAATCTGTGGTCAATGCTCTATTTGTTAATGTTTTATTTGCTAAGGATCAATACTGAATTGGTCAAAATTGCAGGAAAGTTACCCATTAAAGTCTTTGCTAGACATTTGATGAAATGTTGTAGACAAAAATGATTAGTGTAAGTTATTTGTAAAATATAGATATACACTATCACTGAATTTTGGTAGATCATTTAATTATACACAATCTTACCTACGCGATTTTTTTGTATCTCTAACAATTCAAAAATTAGGCAGCGTTTTCCATGAGAGCTTTAGTGGCAAGTTTTTGACTTGATTCACTAATACCGCTAATGCTTACTTCCTATAAGTGCTGGGGAAATTTTAACTATATAAAAAAAAATCTGGAAGAATGTTTAACATAACAGTAAAAACTGCATACAAATTTGTTCGAGATTAGCGCGGCCAGACAAACAGAAAGGGGGACAGACACTCGCCGGGGACTTCCTTACATATTCCGTAGCTATTGGTATTTTATTATTGTAATAATTATTTATTTTGTGATGAATCATTGCAAAATCACTTTTCAGAAGTTTCCGTTATTCCAAATTCTATTTCAAAATTATAATCTAGCTTATTTTTTGATGATTTTGCTTATCAACAGAGCTATATTTACACTGAGCACTTATCATTATAATAAGAGTTCTCGATCAATTGGACTAACATTAATGGTTTTATAAATTTTTCCTTTGAAAATTATGAATATTTTGACCATTTTCATCTTCCCTATCCTGCACTGTTTAAATCTCAAATATTTCGTTTTTTTTTAGTTTGGCACATCTCCAACTTGATATATAATTATTTTAATATTTATTATTTAATTGAGATAAATTATAAAAGTCTCACAGAGACGAAGATGTTTATATGGAAAACGTGAATGGAAATTTTATACGATGGCCCAAGGCTTTCAACCACTATGAGCTGGCTTAGGTGATCACTCTACAGATGCAAAGTTCACCAATTTCATCGTAAGGTTGTAAGCCCTGTGCCATTGTGTAAAAGACTTTCATACACGTTTCTCATATAAATAGCTTCGTCTCTGTGAAACTTCCTTAATTTTCATATTTAAAATTTATCAGTTTAATTCATAGAAATTGTCACAATATATGAATACGTGGCAGCATTCGTATCGAGATGACGTAAAATTGACAAGCCCAACATTTATGCCTGACTTATATGACAAGGACACTTGGCTCTTTCAAGCTCTTCTGCTGTCAAATTGCATTTGCACCCTTATCGCAACTTGACCAAAGACCGCATTTTTATTCTGTATAATGTCCTACTTCTCTGGCGATAACCGAAGGGTCGTCATGTTTTCTGGGTCATTTGATCTATTGCAGAATGTTTCCAAAAATTATCAATACCGTAATCGTTCCAAAAACTGGATAAATGGAGTTGTACAAATTATTTTCAAAAAATTTAGAAATTATATGGATAAAAATATTATATACCTTTACATTGTTTAAAATTTAAGTCAGTTCCAGAAGAAAGATATTTGTATGTACATTTTCTTACTTGAATTTTATTATTTCTACAGGCAAGTATATTTTTGATATTTAATGTCTGTTATATATTATAATTAATGTACTTTAAAACAATCATACCAAATGAATATTAATGTGATAAAACTCTGGGTGATAAATGTACTCGTATTTACAAGAAAATTATTCCGAATCTTTATGAACGAGTATAGACTGTCATTAAAGTAAAGAATATAAAAAATTGATTCGCTTTGATACAAGATGAATAAAATGATTTTAAAAAAATTTAAGATTTTTGTAATTTTATTTGACTTGTATTTAAGTGAATTTTGAATATTCCATATAAGTTACTGTTTGTTGCATATCTCTGCAACTGTAGATATTTCACCCGAAGTGTAAAGAATATTTTCTATTCTAAGTTGTATGAAGAAGGCTCTCCCAATTTTTTTCTCCTAGCTAGGAGACATCGGTGTGACCGCGAGAATTGACATATTATTAATGACCAAGTAAATTTTTCCGCCACTCTTCTCCTAAAAATAATTCCAATAATTTTCCATTTTTATGTAATTTTTCCATATTTTTTATTTCCACTGTTTTGTTTTCCAACATTCTGTTGCTAGTATAATTTAAAAAAAATAATAATTTCGCATATATTCTTTGTATCACACAAAATATTTGAGTTATATTTATCACTACTAAAGATTCAAGAGAGTAGTCCCTCTCATCATCAGGTGTAATTAAAAACTGTATTAAAACTATAAGTTGTGATCAATAACTGAAATATTTTATGTGTACCTACTTTAAATTTTATATAAAAAAAAAAACTTTAAATTAAAATGTTGCACCAGCAAATGACCGCCAAATGATCATTCAACGATATTGAATTTTGGAATCTAAAGGTACCTAAATAATAATGTAGATTTTGATTAGATTTTTATCATCCTGGGGCATCGAGGCGCAATAAATATCAAAACTCAAGTGGTGGTTCTGTTTAAAAAGATCATAAAAAGTTTGATTAAAATTAAATATTTTCAAGACATCTGTTTAATAATAAGCTAAGTTTTTTGTAATATTATTCAGCCAGCTGTGTTGCGGTAATTATAACATGGATGACTGATTAATTATAGCCAAGATTGTTTTGTAAATATTTTTGAGACATGTGTGATAGTGAACCAAGCTCTTTTTAGAACAATTTCCAGATATCCGGGTACCGTAAATACGTACCACGAGTACCAGGGTATAGAAACTGGAAAGTGAATAGAAACAATTCTCGGTAAAAACTTTAAAGCCGTCGTACACTACTTACGAAAAGTCGAATTACTTTCATATGCTTTATTTTGCATCATTCGATATTACATAAAGTTCCTTACAGTTTGAAATATTGCGAGTTAAAGATCAGTTACAGAAGTCTGCATTTTTGTATAAAGTCGAAACTTACTTCTTTAACACATAAAATGCGGGATAATTTATATTACTACCTAAACAATCTCCCTGAAGTTTTTAATTAGTAATCTTTATTTGTCATAAATAAGCATTACACAATGTTTATTATTAATCTGTCACATTTTCAAAATCATTGAGGTAAATGGAAACAAGAAGCGGGGTGAATATTAACATTTTTTCATTTATGTACCGGTTCGGTTATTAATTTGTGTTAGTTTAAACATTATTTTTTATATAAAAATAATCCTATATTTTTATTACTGAAATTATAAGCCTGATCCGAGAAGAAAGTGATATTTGAAGCGTACTCATGGGTTTCATTTAAATTTTAAGATTTTTCATGTATTTTGATTAAACCTTAAATAAGTTCTTTAAATTACTCTTATTAAAAATTTATTGTGAATCTACATTAACACCATTTTTAATTAAATTGTGTATGTTTATAAATTAATTTAATCATTTATACGGAGTATTCACAAGTTCTCAATTACAATAAATCAACAAAACAACGTAATCTTGAATTGTATTCACTGATTACTGTTTCCATTCAACCTCATAACATGTTTCCAGTCACCTCATTACATGTTTGGGGTGAATACAATTTTTTCATAAATTTATGAATATCTCTAAAAACAGCAACATTTATTTATTTTCATGTTCATTACAATATGAATCAATATTTAAAGCCAAAAAATATACATCAAAAATTATTTAACTCACATTTTGGCAAGGATACGAAAGTAGAAATGTGTTTTTATTTACCCCACTTTATAGATATTATATCACCGCTTCCATAGTAAATTTTAGGTTTTAGAAATAAATTGCCCCCTTAGCCGGATCTTCCCTTCAAGGCAATGAAATGTATTTATTCTCATGTAGACTACTATTATGTAAAATATTACCCATATATCTTTTAGGTCTCTATCCTATTTTAGATTATAAAAAATGTGTTAAATTGAAGTAAAACCCTTTTACATACAAATGAACCTGAATGGGAATTTAAGTTTTCTATTTTTTAGAAAATATCTAATATCTATAAATTTTCTCTATAAAAATGTTGACATCATCTTTGCATTCTCTTCTGTTATTTTATTGCGTCTTTCATTAAAATAAATTTGTTGCAGTTAATAAAAAGATTATTATTTTCTTCAAAAGGGCAAAATAATTTTGTGGCAACATTATTAATACAATTAATAAAAATTAATTTTGTTTTTACCACTTTTCTATTAAAAAATATCAACATGCTTCAGAATACATGGCCCGTTCGTCAGGATACAATTGTATATTATCAAATTAAAATCAAAAATCGATGTATAGACCATAAGAATATAAAAAGTATATATGGAAAATGAATAATAATGAAGTACGTACTAACATGACAATAAATTTAATTTACTATTAACAATTATTTTTCTTATTTCCAGAATTTCTAATATGGGGCCATTCAAGTATTACGTGAGCAGAATTTTAGTAATTTTTAACCCCCCTCCCCCTTGTCAACAAAAGTAAACAAAGCTCTTACTCTCCTATGCTTACGTAAACATTGGGATACATATTTTGAAATCTGTTCAGATTTCTTTATTGTTATTCGTGAGCAGCAGTTATCAAGTCTAGATATAAGGAATTTATAGACTGTAAAGGAAATTAATGCATATTTAATATTTATTCCAGCAAATTATTAGCATCGTATTTTAATATTAATATATAAACGATATTAATTTATTTTGTTTTATTAAAATATTGAGTTAACTCAAATTAATCGCCCTCAGTCCACGACACTTGAATCCATGACTTGGATGTCATTGGATGTTTGCTGCTCGGTGTTGCGTGTCTGCTCACTTTTGTGTTCCTTCGGGATATCGACTTCGTTCTTCTCGAGCCATTCAACATCTCGGTATCCGTCTAAAGTTTGTACCAAGCACATCGATTCATTAGCAAGACGAGCAGCCAGCCGCTCTCACAGGTCTCACTCTCGTTTCGGGGTGCGTGTTTATTTTTTATGGATCTCTTTGATGTTAAGATTTCATTTAATAAGCAGAGGTATGGATAAAGACCACACATTTTACATGTTCGACTTGATAGTTTCCAAATTTTGCAAAAAATCGGAAAAAGTAATTCAATAAATATTTCCGACGTAATCACCATCCAGACCCCCCGCCCCCCATGTCACCAAAAGTAAGTCAAGCAAAGACTCCGCCACACCCCTTTGATGCTTACGTAATACTTGAATGGCCCCCAATGTCAAACTGTGATTCTGTATAATTTGTATGTAATATTTGAAAAACGCTAATTACAACACAACTACCCTTTTGAATTCTTTAGAAAAAAATGAAAAACCAACACGAACGCGACCACCGTACAAGAAGAAAAGATGAAATAAGATAACCGTTCAGGAAGAAAAAGATCGCAAACTTCTACCAAGTGCAGTGAAATGAAATTATATAGGAAAATACCAGGGGATTTAAGGGATAACAATAAAATAACGAATTTTAAGAGAAAACTAAAAAAATATGTGATATTTACTTCTGAATACATATTTCTGTTTTATGGCCGTTCAGAATCGTCTAGAAAGTAGAATTAAGAATGCAGGTACTGAGGTGAGTGAGGATTGAAAAGAAGATATACATCAAGTAGAGATGAAACTTGGATGCCATGGCGCTGACAGACTGTCGGTCAACGAAGAAGACTGCGGAAGACATGTTGAAGATTAAACGTTTTGAAGGCGTTCCGTTTATTGGGACGCTCTTCATTGACATCCACATAACACACATGAGCACACTCAAGCAGGGGAAGAAGTACTGAGTTCGTCATTGTTATTTCACAGTGAATCGGAAGAGAGTCTTAAGCCTGCTGAGGGTGTGACTAAGTACAGTAAAATACTTTTTTGATGACATGTGTTCATGCCATATATTAATTTATTAAAAATTAAGAATTTAAGACTCTGGCGTACAGGAAAAATATGTTATTACAATGCAATCGACTCCACATTGATTACAAATGCTCATCGGTCGTTTTAAATATACTTCGAAATGATAAAGTGTAATAACATTGGTCTAGCATAAATGAGAAAAGTATCAAACGCGATGTTTCTCGCTATCTCCAAAACAAGTACCTGTTGAGCTGTTTTTATTGAAATATCATCTGCAGGTCTGAGGCCTGGAGCAGATAAGATAAGTCGGAATTTTTGGACACCAATATTTTATTGATAAACGAAAATTATCCGTCAAATGCAGCGGTACTCAACCTTTTTTTTCTCCGGGCCACATACATATGTTTGCTAAGTTACGCGGGCCGCAACATTATAATATGACAAAAAAAACATATAGGAAAAACAGTATCGGTTGAAACCCGTTTCATTCAAGATCAGGGCGTCACCACTTGATTAATAAACCATTTTTTTTAACTTTATCAGAATGATAATAATATTTATCGCTTATCAGCATACCAGCCAATACCAGCTCAAACATTAAAAGCAGCTTATTTCCCTATTTGAAATTTATTTTTATCATATCTGTATATATACCTCAAAATACAACAATGAAAAAAAAAAATGTAATGTTGGGTTGAGGGGCCAGCTTTGGCTATTTTAATATATTTTTCGCCAACTGTGCATCTATGAACTCAAAAAGAGTCAAAATCAATTTTTTTAAATTTCCCCATATAGCACATTCATTACTCTTTTAAAAATGTAGATAACAATTATATAAAATGTAATATAATTTAAAATAGAAACATCAAACTCGTAATGTGTCAGTTTTTATAAGTTTTCTTAATATTTAGAATAAAAAGATAGGTATGTAACTATAGGAAAATTATGATTTTTATTATAATTATGATTTTGTCGTGCCTATAGCTAAAGAATGAGGTAACTTTTAATGCCACACTATACCCGGACTTTGAAAAGATAAGAAAGAATTTTCTGCTTGTAGTTTTCTGGGGTATTCTGCCGTGGGTATCTGAACTCTCTGGCCGACCTTACGGATCTCATTGCAGGGTCCATCATCAGCCCTGATGATGGATTCTGCAACGAGATCCGAAACGTCAGCCAGAGACGTCAGATATCTCAAAAAACTACACGCAGAAGATCTTTTAGAAAAAATTTTGTCTATTGGTCCCTTTTGTAGAAGCGGGTCATGGCATTGTCATTTTAATACTATTTTCTGCAACAGATGCCAGATTAGGTATTTGTGGCAAAACAAATGTATTAGGTACTCTTCTTTCCTTTCCTGAGATAACTTATTTCACAACCATTATCATTGTCTTCCGACACAACAGGGTACAATATTTTTACTACTTTTGAATTTTACTAATGAATAGTCTCCTTCTTTTGGACTT
>JADDOH010001315.1:0-33408 GCA_016648135.1 Agrypnia vestita | reverse complement strand
TTTCCCTGTATATCAAGACCACGAAACATCAATTTTATTCAGTATTACATTTACAAATGTCTTATCTAATTCTTAAATATTTCATTCTTAAGATATTTCATTAAATATTTCATCAAACTTAAATATTTCATTTTCTTAAGTATTTCAAATATTTCAACACTTTATAAGATAAGACCAAAAAATGCAATTTCTTCGTGGAATTTTTCCAACGCCCTCCGTCGGAGATGTCAACACATCGCGTCGGTGCAGTATCCTCTCAGTTAGGATCGCAACGCCGGCTCGCTGCCCGCGCCGACTATCCGCTTGGAGGCGAGGTGGGTCCCCGCGTACGGCATTCGCCCATACAACGGACCTGGGCCCCAGAAAGGACCAACATTCACGACTTCAGATGGGTCATCATCATCATCATCATCACGTCGTCTTATGATGTTGCCATCATAATTCTACCTGTCCGATACAATAGGTATACTAAGAAATACTTAGTAGTAGACCTTTTGTCGTTGGAATAAATGTCCGTGGGCCTTTTGTTGTTGGACCAAATGTCCGTGGACCTTTTGTCACTGAACCAAATCTTCGTGGACCATTTGTCACTGCACCAAATGTCCGTGGACCTTTTGTTTTTCTCAAAGACCTTTTGACGTTGGACCAACACGGATCTTTTGTCTTATCAATCTCATTCATCATTTTTTTGCAGACCATTTGTCGTTGGACCAAACGTCCGTGGATCTTTTGTCGTTGGATCAATTGTCCGTCGACGTTTAATCTTACTAAAATAATAAATAAAAATGTACCTTTTGTAGTTGGACTAAATATCCGTGGCCTTTTTGTCGTGGACCTTATGTCGTGAACTTTTTGTCGAAAACCTTTCATCGTGAACCTTTTGTCGTGGTCCTTATGTCGTGGACCTTTTTGTCATGAACATTTTGTCATGGATCTTTGTCGTGGACCTTTTGTCGTTGTACACATTTTTGAGGACCCTTTGTCGATGGACTAAATGTCCGTGGACCTTTTGTATTTCTCAAAAAAAATTGTGTACCTTTTATAGTTGGACTAAATGTCCGTGGACCTTTTGCCGTGGACCAAATTTACTTTTTTCGTTCTGAAAAAAAAGTTTTTATAAAATAATTACGAACGTTTCACAAAGTTACAAGAACAGGCAGACAGACAGACAGACGGATGAACAATGCACATTGTTGTAATGCTCTTTAATAGTAAGTAGGTATAACCTATATAAATAGAGGATATCGAGTGTAATTCGAGCTACCGACGGGAACGGTTGTCTTTGATCGGTGACTGTACAGTGCGAGTGAAGCCCGGCCTAACACATCATGGCCGGGACCACTGAGAATACAATTGAAAATATCAAAAGTGATTTAAACAAAATATCTTCCCAAAAATAAAAATAATAATTGATCAAAATCTCAAAGGTTTAGAAGAACAAATTAACATAGAAAATAACAAATGGCAAAAACACACAATAAACTTATAAGAAAAAATTATAAAAAATAGTGAAGAATACATAAATAAACTGGAAGGATTTATTAGTAAAGAAAAAACATAATATGCCGAAATCGTATCTACCTGCAGCACTAAACCATTTGCGTCCAGGCCTAATCAGGAGACTTCTTATCCTTTACTGGTAAAATCCAATAATCAAAATGTTAACACGGATAAACTTAATGATATAATTAAAACAAAAATCAATGTAGCAAAGCTTGGAATAGGAATAAATGGAATGAGAAAAACGAAAAAAGGAGAAATTTTAATAAATTGCCAAAAAAAGGCAAACATACATCTATTAAAAAATGAAGTTAGTAAATTGACTACAGACGGGATAAAGGCATTGGAAATTAAAAATAGAAGACCGTGTCTTATATTCAAAGGAATCGATGAAAATTATCAAAAAGAAGATTTTTTAGAAGATATTATACTACAAAATGAAGATTTAATTATTAAAGAAAAAGAAAACTATAAACATATGTTTTTAATAAAAGGCGAAATTCAAATAAAGAAATTTAGTCAAAAAAATTTCATTGTTGAAACAACAGGAGAAATTAGGAAAATACTACTAATGAAAGGACGGGTTAATCTAGGCTTTAATAGGATTAATTGAAGATTGCAACCCATTGACACAATGTTATCACTGTCAAAAATTTTCACACACAGCGACCAAATGTTACCAAAAGAACTTGAACCCAATAAATTCAAACTGCAAAAAATCACAATACGAAGGACTGCACATCAAAATACTCAACACCTCAATGTTCAAACTGCTCTGAGATGTACATTAATTATAATACAAAAACTCCAACGGACCACTCTGCTAGAAACAATGAATGCAAATACAAAATGAAGATTCTGGAATTCGCCAAACAAAGAATTGATTATGAATCATCGTAAAAATCTTTTTTGACTATGAAGTATCGTAAAAATCAAATTGAAAACGTTATACTCCATAAAAGTAATTTACATTCCCAAACCGCTAAACTAAGTAAGTCATGTTTTTGTTTCACCAAAAAAAAAGAATCAATATTGGTATGTTGGATAATTTATTATTTTTTTAAAGATTTGGAATTTCAACATTAATATTTTTATTTTTAAATGGCTAACTATTTACTAGAACAATTGGATAACAATTAGATATACTATATCAGAAAATATCTGTTATAGTGCGGACGAATGCAACGCACAAATAAAATCAATGTTAAATTTATCCGTAATACATCTTAATATTTGTAGTATACAAAAAAAATTTGATGAATTTATAATACACATAAACTCTTTAAAATCGTTACCGGACTGCATAGTGTTAACGGAAGCACACCTGAACAAATATACTTGTATTCCTGACATTCCAAATTACATTTGTTGTGCGACAACAACTTACATAAACAAAAACAGTGGTGTATATATCAAAAATACTTGCATTGATATCTCTATTGAAGAATTACAAATTAAATTGTTTGCAAATTATAATTAACAAAAATAATAAAAAATTTCAAATATTAGGTCCTTACATATGAAATTGGCGTTTAGTATGGGAGGAACATAAAGCCGATTTTTTTTTATTATAATATAGTTATTTAATCAAAGTATGTTGCTTTGCTATCTATGCACTTTTGCCATCTCATAGGTAGTTCATCGATCCCTTTACTAAAAAAACCATTCGGACGGGAATCAATAAAATCTTTGAAGGCGGTTTAGACTGCCCCATCGGAGTTGAATTTTTTCCTTTGCAAGAAGTTATCCAAATTTCGAAAAATATGGTAATCTGTTGGGGCAAGGTCCGGAGAGTACGGTGGATGTCTTAGACATTCCAATTGAAGCTCCTCTAATTTGGTAGCCGTCTGTTGTGCAGTGTGTGGTCTAGCGTTATCATGAAGCAGCAGTGGCCTAGAGCGATTAACCAGCCTCGGTTGTTTAGCAGCTAGCTTTTCCATCATGGTTTGCAGTTGCTGACAATAGACAATTGCCGTAATCGTCTGGCCAGATTTAAGAAAGCTGTAGTGAACGACACCAGCACTAGTCCACCAAACGCTCACAAGTAACTTTTTTGGAGTCAATTTTCGCTTGGGGCTTGGTTTGGCTGGTTCGGCAGGGTTCAGCCATTGCGATGAGCGCTTCCGATTATCGTACAGGATCCACTTTTCATCACAGGTAAATGATTCGATTTAAAATCCCTTCATTATTGTGCCGGTTGAGTAATGCAACGCAGCAGTCAACGCGCGTTTGTTGATTTGCTTCACTCAATTCGTGAGGTACCCGCCTTTCAAGCTTTTTCAACGCATCAACAGCCTTAGACCAGTTGCTTCAAGTGGAATTAAACAAGTTTTTAACACTAACACCGCAGCCTGCAGCTAATCTCGGATGTGGTTTGCGATGGATCCGCTTCCACAATAGCCTTTAATTCTTCATTATCAACTTTGGTCTCCGGCCGTCCACGGGGCTTGTTCTGCAGGTCGAAATTTCCATAACGAAAACGTTGGAACCAAAAACGCACTGTGTTTTCTTTTACGGCACCGTCGCCATACACATCATTAATCCTTCGAGCCGTTTCTGCAGCACTGGTGCCACGGTGGAACTCGTACTCGTAAATAACGCGATATTTCAAGTTTTTCATTTTGTAAACTGATTGACGCAAAGAAAAAAACAATTGAGGAAAAAACATTTGAATTATAATTTTCAAAACACAAATACATGAGTAAATAGCTGTATAAATTTGGATTTGGAATTCCTAACCAAAGAGAAGATATTTGAGATCAAATTTGCCAGTACGGCAAAACGCCAATTTCATATGTAAGGACCTAATATTTGCTCTACGTAAAACTTCAACATTACTAGTTATGTCAGTCCAAGATATCCTTAACATTTTCATTTAATTTCCTTAACATGAATTAATCAAAGTATTTAATACCACGTATTCTTTTGTTTTCTTAAAAAAATTGCCGACCGCCGAGAGGTTTTGTGTGACTCTGAGAAAAAATATACTTCCCTATCATTCGCACTACCATTGGCTCCATATAAAAGAAGAAGACAGATGATGACAGAACGAGTTGACCACACCAAAGTTAATGCCGGTTATGTTTGTATGTAAATATGTCCAAGAAATTTCACACTTGTTTAATTTCGTGTTTCGTTTGATTAACGAGAATATCATTTTACGGATCACCAAACAGACTCCATAAATTCGAAGCACGCTCAACTTTTATTCCATTGAAATGGCGTAATCGGATGGAGCATCAGATTGAGTACAGCGCAGCATTGTCTCGAAAACAAAGCTTTTTCTGCCGTCAGCATGGAGAGAGTACGGCCGAACTGGAAATTGGCGTATTATAATCCGGATTGGACACAATCTAAACGGCATTTTTAACCTTGTATGTGACTTACCAACGCGGCACAATTGACCCATGGCACACCAAGCAACGACACAACAATAATAATAAATAGTACTTAATAACACGTACACTAATAACAATACTTAATAAATGGACGCATATGGTCAGCAACACAAGAGTTCTTCAAAGAGCTAGAGTGAATAGAGAGTTGCTGACAAATATCAAAATCCGAAAGGTATCGTATTTGGGTCATGTGCTCAGAGGAGAAAAATATGAATTGCTCCACCTGATTCTTATGGGCAAGATAGAGGGTCGTAGAGGTGTTGGAAGGAGACAAATTTCCTGGCTCCGCAATATACGCGACTGGACGGGCATAAGAAGTGTTGGAGAGCTGTTTCGTGCTGCCCAGGACAGGGACGCTTTCTCTCGGGTGACAGTCAACGTTCGGGGGACCTGACATGACACCAAAAGAAGAAGAAGAAGAATAACAATATGACACTCCCTACGGGCCGTGTCATGAAGTCATCGATTTACGTATCGAAGACGAAATCATACATTTACTATCAGTACAGTAGACTTTTCGATTATCCGAAGCAGTAGATAAAAAACTAACCCATAGAAAGCAAGTTTTTATTATACTCCCTTTCTCATTGAATCGGGTTTCGCGCCTAACGCACGCGTCGGGGTCATTACTCATTTGTATTGAATTTCGAAAAATCCACAATTATACTATAATTATTAATTTTTTTAAACGAAAATTAATCATTTTCACCGTCGCCACGAGTCTGCCTGCAAAGTTTCAGCTCGATTGGATCACGGGAAAAGGGTCAAAAATCGATCCAAAGTTTTTCCGGCAGACAACAAACCGCAGACGCTACGAGTTAAAAGAAAGGGAGTAAAAAACAATACTATCAGCAAAAAAATAGATATAGAAAAATCGAAAAATGCACAAAATTGCACACAACTGTACGACACGAAAATACAACATTGAATTGTTACATGGTGCGTGATAACAACCGATGCAAAATATATATACGAATTTTTATGAATACGATGGATTAAGCGATGCTTATCGAATTTCAGTGGTCGTCCGGATTGCAAAATTCATTTAACGTAAGGTGCTCACTTTTGTCTACTTGATATTCCATTTTAAAGGTCTCTAATTTTATTTATTTCATTTTTTATATTATTTTCTTTATTTAAGACTAAATTCCCCCTAACCTTTACCCTCCCCTTCTCCTCTCCCTTTATATATTTTCTATACAAATCTACACCGTTTGACAGATCTTACCCAAATTTAGCATACTTACTTTTAGTACCCGACCAAACATGTAAAAGTACGTCGTTTTTCAGTATTCTTACTATTCTCAAAATAAGCTTGTGTAATGCAATATACGCTTGTGCTATGAAAATAGGATACACTTGCCGGTGTCCTGGAATGGGGCTCGAAGCATCGACCATCAGATCACCGGGCGGGCGTCATGACCACTACACCAACAGGCTGTTACGCTCCGACGGACAGAATGCGAAGGGCGCCGGGTGCGCAATGAATATAACAATAGCGTCGATCCATTCGTGATTTTTTGCAAGTAATGACCCGAAAAAGCTCCCGTTTCCATCATTCATTCACGGCCTGTCTCCCTCATCCATCAAGTTTTTAGCTGAAATCGAGGAGGCTGAAAAAGCGGAAAAAGTGGCCTTCGTTCGCCTTTGAAGATATTCGCCTAAACAGAGATAGATCGGTCTTGACCGTGGCTGCGGTTAAAAATAAATTGTCATATCACTAACAGAGTGTTAGTTAAATTAGTTAGAACCAATACCAGATTTGAGGTCTACCGGTTTCGAGACATCCCCGTCTCTTCGTCGGGACCGGCACTGCACTACTATGTTCACAACACTATACACCGCAACCACAGTATTGTTAATATTTATCACGTGCGTGTTAATCTTGTCAGAGACAAGCACACACTAACTTGCCTACAGAACAATCAGGAATCTACGAGGGAGAGAAGTGAGAGGGGGCGGGGTCTAAAGTGGGTGCTACCAAATCTTTTGTGAAAGTTAAATCGAACAAAGAGCTGTACGTAAAATGTGATAAATATTGGTGAAAGTTTAACAATACTATGGTTGTGGTATATAGTGTTGCGAACATAGTAGTGTAGTGTTGATCCTGACGAAGACGAAACCGGTAGACACTCTTTTATAATGTATAACCGCAAAGTTAATGCTTTAAATGTTAAAAATATTAATAATATAACAACATTACTCATCGGAGTACAAGGCGATACGTGACATGGCGCCCATGCATCTTCAAGAGCTCTGCATCCTGACAACGCGAATAGAAGATGGGAGATTATGAAGTCAGCCTCTTCTTCAGCTGCAGGAAGGGTTGTAGAACCGATCAACCATTGCCAGAAGACTAAGTAACTCTCTATCCTCCGTAATAAGGAACAGAGCATCAGAAACATTATCCATAAATATTATATTTAAAATAAAAAAACAATTGGATGCGAATATTATACACATAAAAAACAGCGTGCTGGGTTATATAACGGATGTTACACAACACAAACTAGAATTTCCGTCATCAGTTCTCAATCAATGGATTGCGCATGTACGAATCCCTTTTAATATGTCACTTTGGAAGAACACAATAAAACACTCTACAAATATCAACAACCTTCGGGAGACCCCCGGAACAGCCTAGAAGAAAAGGGAACCTTCTCCTAAATACTAGGAATTAAAATAATCTCCCGAGAGTTGTTCGACTGATCAGCGTATCGCGTATTTAAAGCAGGACCGACAGCTGCCCGAAAAGTTTTGTTTTGACATTTCGATCGGTGCGAAGAACGCGCGGGACGACGGCCGGTAGAGAATTGGATGGAATGTTCTAGCGAGTGTTCAATAAAGTATTCGCAGCGATAATAAAATGTTCATAGACGAGTGATAGTTTACGAAATAGTGTGATTTAAAGAATAGTTTCACTTTTCAACACTTTTTTCAGCAACAGCCAGTTTGACAGCTGACAACTGAATTGTGCCCAGTTTGGTTTGCCATTTCACCATGAACAGACTTATGCCAGAACAACGCTTGCGTATTGTGCAAATTTAATTCGAAAATTTGTGGTATCGTTATCATATTTAAACATTAATATAAAATTATCTTTCGAATAAGGCAAATACCATGGCCATTATCATGATAGAATAATATATGGTATATGGATTATTTAAACCTTTTAGTACCAACATTGTATTCGCGGTATAAATAAAATAAACACTACGTACAAATTGAAACCATTTTCAAATTGCTGGAGATACAGTATATCATATTTAGAGTGAAAGCTATTCGAGTTTTCATATGAAACGCTGTCATAGCCGCCGTCCCCTAAACGATTTAGGGAACGCAAAAAACACGCCTTTATTTAACATGGGATATGTTTTTATGGACGCCACTGGGGTAAAATGTATCATAAAACTGCGCTAAAAAAGGACATAACAATTTATAGAAAAATAACAAAATTAAAAATCTAATAAATGTTTTTGAATTTGTTTTTATTTTCCATACAACAAAAGAACTCCATTCGAATTGGAAATGAGACTAAATAGAGCCAGGAAAATATATTATATGCAAGAGTTGTGAGACACATGCGTCTGAGACTTGTAAGGATTTTTCATTTGAAACAGCACGAAGCGGCGTTTGGAGCTATACAAAAGACAACATTAAATTGCTATTAAATAAATAATAAATTTAAAGCTAACTGAACATAACGTTTAACTATGCCAAATTACTAGCTGGAAAGCTAAATAATTCGTCAATGTCGTATGGTGAGATATAAATAATTTTGATCATAAATTTAATAATTTAGAATCATTTATTTATCGACCTATTTGTATCCAATCTGCAATACCAAAACTATTTGAACTTTTATTGCTAAATAAAATAAAAGAATACTTATTCAGCATTATATCCCCTCTACAGCATGGATTTATGCCAAACAGATCTACTCTAACAAACCTTCTTGCTTTACAAGCCGATGTCTTTGATGCCTTCAAAGATTCTCACCAGCTAGATTGCTGTTATACAGATTTCTCCAAGGCGTTCGATCGAGTCTCTCATAGAGTTCTACTTGATAAATTAAATGCCTTGGGAGTTTCGGGTAACATTAAAGCTTGGCTCGAGAGTTATTTACATAACAGACAAATGATTGTTAGAATAGCTGAGTTAGAGTCTGACTACTTTTGTGCAGTAAGCGGGGTACCACAAGGCTCCCACCTGGGTCCTATTTTGTTCATTATATTCATTAATGATGTAATCCCCATGCTTTTGTTATCCGGTGTGAGGTGTTTGCTATTTGCAGATGATATGAAACTCTATAGAGTAATAAATACGGAACACGACTGCAAACTTCTGCAGAATGCACTGGATATTTTACAGAAATGGTGTGAAGAAAATAAACTTTCTTTAAACATCTCCAAATGTCAAATGCTGAGATTCTGCCGTACCCGGACAATAGTAAACTATGACTACAAAATTAATAGTAAACTATGACTACAAAATTAATGGTAACTTTGAGTGTCGTTGATGAAATTAGAGATCTGGGCGTAATTGTAGACAATAAGTTTTCTCTTGTGTCACATATCAATTGCACAGTTGATAGAGGCTTAAGAACCCTAGGTTTTGTACTCAGATTAAGTAAAGATTTCAAAAATATTGGAACTTTTAAACTATTATTTAAGAGTCTGGTTAGATCAGTATTAGAAACAAATTCAGTTGTATGGAGCCCTCAATATGCTGTTCATGTGTCACATTTAGAGAGAACACAAAATAAATTTCTCCGTTTTATCAATTATAAACTTAATTTACCATCAACACATATTGATTATAACTTTTTAAGATCATTTTGCTCTCTTGATAAATTGGAAATAAGAAGAATTGTAGCTGATCTCGTCTTTTTTCACAAAATAATTAACGGGAACATCGACTGTCCACAACTGTTGGAACGAATCTGTTTGCGAGTTCCATCCCGAGTAACCAGAAATTACGCAGGGTTTGCCTTGGAAGCTGCGACAACTAATTACTTTTTTAATTCACCACTTCAAAGGCTTCCCAGACTTGTTAACAGATTTGAACAGTTAGACGTTTTTTCCACAAATTTAAATAAATTCAAACATACAATTCGCAATATTCTTAATCAACAATGAACTTTCCTCTATGTCTAAAAATAATCCTCAAATATATGTAATTATCACTCTTTTCTTGTATTCTTATCCTATAAAAAAAATAATTCTTAATTTATATTTCTGTAATTATCGCTAATCCTATAAAAAATATGATGTATTTATAGATTTATGAAATTATGGATTCTGTGTTTAAGTTTAGTTGTAGAGCTCTTTTTATATTTCTGTTATTATGTCATTTTATATTTCTTTATATAACTTTTTTTATTTTCTTTTTATATTTCTCATTACCGACATGTATTACCCAATGTTTATATAAATGCTCTGATGGGCGTATATATACTGAAATAAATAAATAAATAAATTAGAAATTAGTAAAGCATGTAATAGTAAACAAAATATTATTAATAATCAATTAAATTTAACTACTAGCCCAATTCTATTTTTTTTTCAATAATTGTGAGTAATCAAGAACTTCAGCAACAATATTTAAAAATAAATTTTCAAATAATTTAGAAAAACAAAAGACATTATTCATTTTGTTATTTTGACATTTGTAAAACACCCTGACGATGGAAAGGTTTTTCCGAAACTTGTTGGTGTAATTAATAAAAAATACAAGTAGATAATAATACACTCAATATTTAAAAACAATTAATCTGGGAATAAGTCCAGAATACAAACGTATTACAAATTTGATGAAAGAAAAAATTTTCCTGATCCTGATTACATAAATGAAGTCAAATTTTTCCATTAGCTGATTTAAAATCAGTTATTTAAAGTTTAAAAATGATACATTTTTGACACTTCACGCAATAGATACATATATAATAATACAAGAAACCATAGAAAATTAATGTTGGATGTTTGAATAATCATTCACCATAGATTATAAAAAATAAATATATATACAAAACATACACAATGGATTATTTAAAAAAATGAATTATTATATTAATCATTTATTAATAAAAACAAAGGATGACGTATGCGGTAGGGAAAAGGCCAATTTTGTGTTAAAAACGGAATTAAGTCTGGATGACGTATGCGGTAGGGAAAAGGCTAATTTTGTGTTAAAAACGGAATTAAGTCTGGATGACGTATGCGGTAGGGAAAAGGCCAATTTTGTGTTAAAAACGGAATTAAGTCTGGATGACGTATGCGGTAGGGAAAAGGCCAATTTTGTGTTAAAAACGGAATTAAGTCTGGATGACGTATGCTGTAGGGAAAAGGCCAATTTTGTGTTAAAAACGGAATTAAGTCTGGATGACGTATGCGGTAGGGAAAAGGCCAATTTTGTGTTAAAAACGGAATTAAGTCTGAATGACGTATGCGGTAGGGAAAAGGCCAATTTTTTGTTAAAAACGGAATTAAGTCTGGATGACGTATGCGGTAGGGAAAAGGCCAATTTTGTGTTAAAAACGGAATTAAGTCTGGATGACGTATGCGGTAGGGAAAAGGCCAATTTTGTGTTAAAAACGGAATTAAGTCCGGATGACGTATGCGGTAGGGAAAAGGCCAATTTTGTGTTAAAAACGGAATTAAGTCTGGATGACGTATGCGGTAGGGAAAAGGCCAATTTTGTGTTAAAAACGGAATTAAGTCTGAATGACGTATGCGGTAGGGAAAAGGCCAATTTTTTGTTAAAAACGGAATTAAGTCTGGATGACGTATGCGGTAGGGAAAAGGCCAATTTTTTGTTAAAAACGGAATTAAGTCCGGATGACGTATGCGGTAGGGAAAAGGCCAATTTTTTGTTAAAAACGGAATTAAGTCTGAATGATGTATGCGGTAGGGAAAAGGCCAATTTTTTGTTAAAAACGGAATTAAGTCTGGATGACGTATGCGGTAGGGAAAAGGCCAATTTTTTGTTAAAAACGGAATTAAGTCTGAATGACGTATGCGGTAGGGAAAAGGCCAATTTTTTGTTAAAAACGGAATTAAGTCTGGATGACGTATGCGGTAGGGAAAAGGCCAATTTTTTGTTAAAAACGGAATTAAGTCCGGATGACGTATGCGGTAGGTAAAAGGCCATTTTTTGTTAAAAACTGAAATAAGCTCTCGGGAACAATAATCTCCAAATTCAAATTCACAATAATTTTTTCTCAGCTAATACGGGGCATTCATTATATTGCAAGCCGCCGCGCCGGCGTAATGCAGAAATGGACCCACTTATGATAAACGTGATTTGTCAATTTCTATGAATAAAACAGCAAAAACATATATTTTATATGGGCATCTATGGCGTGAAGATTCAAAAATGTATCATTTTTAGACTTAAAATAACTGCTTTTAAACCAGCCAACGGAAAAATTTGACTTCATTTATGTAATCAGGACCCTTTATTACACCAGGAAAATTTTTTCTTTAATCAAATTTGTGATACGTTTGTATTCTGAACTACAAGCCTTAATCTGTAATCAGTAAATCGCTAATTAATTTCCAGTGTTTTCACATGACAATATTTCGCCTTCGCTCGTTGCCGGCTGTACCAACATCGCGGGCGTGTTCCACTTCTTGTCCGACACAATGTCTCACGCACTGGTCGCGCCCACAATAGACCATTAGGAGGTCCTTTAACCCTTCCCGACCGGAAGTCCTGCCCGCGGACCGCGACACAATGGACGAAGGAGTCCCCAACCTTTTCTTCGCGGGATAACAATGCGGCGAACGGGGGAGGCATGTTTCACCTTGCCCATTACGTTTTAGTATCATATGTTCTTTGTTGGTGGGGGTTATTAACCACGGCGCTTACGGCCCAACCAGTATTGTTTGCGAGTTATTTGATGTCTCAGGACACTGTGAAAATGGTCATGTAAGAGAATTTGAGACTCGACGAGATGACAGGTGATTTGGATTATTTTCAATGGTTATTTCTTCTTTTAACTATAGACCAACTAAATATAATATATACATATGAACTAACATAAATTTCTTGGTTAACGCTGTGGTTTCACGGCTGGTTCCAGTTTGACTTGTTTTCAAAAATTCATTTTATTATTGATAAATCAGCGTTCATTGGAAAAATTGCATTTAATTGCTTGAATCAATCACACATACATACATAAAAATATAGGATATTATTGTCACGTGTCGTGGCTGCGGGAGGAATGAATGAAAACTAGAGCTTGACCAACGTAAATAGGCGTGCGGCGACTTTAGAACTAAAACCCGCCCCGCCCGCACCCGGCGGTAACCCCTCGCCCTGTCATTCAGTTCAATCTCGTATTTGCGCGTGAATTGTGACATCTTGATTTCCAATATACACTGAATTATGTCTAAAACACCTTGAAGGTGGTGCAAGGACATTTGCCAATGTAGTTTTAAAGTTTTGCGAAGCTGAAAAAGCAAATAATGGACCGATATTACCGTTTGACAGTACTCTAGATAGAGCGACCGCCATTACTGGTTTGTTTCTTTAGTGTTGTCCGACCAAATTTCTATAATAATATCTTAAAATATATTTGTCAATGTACAGGACACTCTGTATATTATGTATTGTGTAATGAATTTACACCCTTGCAACTTCTGTTTCGCAACAGGGACGCCCTCCCACGCACGCCAATTTATACTGGTGGTAGTCTATTATGTAATAGCTATAAGCTAGAAATTAATTGATTATTCAATGTACAAAGTCACTTAACACTATTAATCTTAACGCTTTTCATTAAATCACACTTCTTCGCAATATATCACTTGTAAATAAACACTTTCATATCGCTGGATACACTTATTTAACATTCACTAGAACATTCCATCCAATCCTCGCTCGCAGTATTTAATTGCTTCTTTCGCCTATTAGGTAAATACTTCGCTCATTTATCGCTTGGATTATCGCACCTTGGCCACTTGGCTTGCAGCCGGCTTCGCTCTGTTTTCGCCTGTCAAACGCGACTCGACTCCCGCGCTGCGGCCAGCTGTATTTGTATCTGAATTGTACTGTTAAGGAGATTCTCGTGGTTTCTAGGTGTTTCTTGAATGTTTTAGACATTTCCCGAAGATTTTAGATCACCGATTTCTCGAGAGTGTTGTGACAAGTTGATATAGGAGTGCGTAATTTTTTTAGCATCTCGTTACAATGTATAGCAAGCCCAAAATGTATAAAAAGTTATTCAACAATGACATCGACTTGCTATATAAAAAAATCAGCCAATACATAAGGCCTTGTAGAGAATATCGGTGCAGAAAAAAAATAATACTTAAAAATAAATTATTTTTTTATTAAGATAATCTAATTTAATTATCTATCTAACGGTCTTAATATATTATATTTTTGAAGTTATTTTCTTTAAGCGCATTAAGGGTAAAATTTTCATTATAACGAAGTTGCGCATTGTAGTAGAAATGCGTGTAACGGAAAGCAGCATGTAGCGGGAATGCGAGACCACGAAATCTACGCACATCTATTAAATGTGTGAAAATTTATTTTGTTAAGAATCAATACGAATTATTTACTACTTTTTAAAAAATGCACAATTCAGTTATTAAATAATATATATGGATTATTTAAAAATCACTTACAACACAGATTCGAATATCACTATTTTCATAATTGATGAAACTGCAATGTTGCAATAAATGTTGAAAGAGATAAATGCAACTGGAATTTACAAAACGCAGAAGAATAATGTAACATGTTAAAAATTCACATACCATGCTAATAATTTTTGAATAATTATTTATTTATTTATATATTTGTTTACGCCCATTAGGTATAGGCTTTTACATAAAGAATATAATATAAATTTCAAAAAGCACATACATTAAACAATATCTGTATAGCACCAAAACATGAGTATAAAATTAAAATATAAAGTAAAGAGCAGCAATGTGTATAGGCTTTTAGATAAAAAATATATCATAAAAATTAAAAAGAACATACATTAAATTATATTAGTTATAAGTAGCAAAATATAAAAAGTATCAAAAAGTATGACTCAAATTATTCTTAAATCTATAAGATAAAGCAAACAAATAAACAACCAATTATTTGACTTCATGAGCCTGTTTACACATTTCATAAAGGTATATCAGAGAAGCAGCAACATAAATAATATAATAGTTTTTCACACGCACGAGGCGGTAGTTAATAAAAATGGCCGCTTTTAAAAAACATTTTTCAAGACAAAAATAATGAGGACCGCCATAATTTTTCGACGTTTTTCAGAAGCGAAAAATTAATTATCATTATACACCTGTTCTTGGCTTAATTGCGTCTTTGTCGACACAAATTACGTCTCCTCTCTGGGTACTTTAGCAACAGCGTAATATTAAAAAAAAAAAAAAAAAAACTAGCCTTCTGTAGGGATGGAATTCTTAGGGGTTTTTAGGAGACGCCGGAACCTGAACGTATACATTTTTATATTTTATTAATTGCTTTGATAGATCAAATGGCGAATTGAACATTAAAATAATTATCGACGTTTGTACGTCGGTCACACGTGTGTCGATTACTTGGAACGAAACAATTATATAAAATTTATTTAATTAATGTATATTATGGATGTCTCACAGAGACGAAACTGTATTTTATTATTATTATGGGAAATTAGGTACAGAAGTCATTTATGGCGTATGTCGGACTTACGACCGATTGTATGGTAGGCTTAAGTGATCGCTTTACACATATGCAACGTTCGCCATTTCCACCACGATAGAATATACCATGTCTTACTAATTTTTGAAAGTTGTATATATTTGATTAATGATGTCTCTGTGAAAAGAAATCCAGCACTATCGTTCTGAAAGATTTGAACAAACTCAAAAATATTCTAAACTTTATTTATTTATTTATTAAGGAATCTTAACAGTTTCTAAACATATAATGTAAAAGCACAGTGTTCATTTCATAGACCAATTAAAAAGATTCACAGATGTTGAGAACAAAGTTAGATAAGATATTTTTAAGTTATTTATTTTGAATTAATTATGAATAGTAAGTGAACAACAAACAATGTTAAGAATGAATAATGGTAGGTAATTGAATGTGAAAAAAAAGAAAAAGTATATCAAGAAATGGGTTAAATAATGGGAGAAAAAGCATGAGGAGGTAGGAGTCAGGATAGGAGTGGAGGAAGAGAAGATTAGGTATAGTGAGTGAATGGTCAAAGTCAATTTAGTGCATGTAATCTAAAGCATTCTTTTAAATTCAGTAAGACCAATGTTGAAGAGGTCAATATGGATACAATTATTATTGAAAGCTTTGCATGCGCGATATAAAAATGTATTTTGTGTATGGGATGCTCTATTTCTCGAAACATGGAAGAGCACGTTTTGTCGGGTACGTCTGCAGGGAACATGAAAAGGGATCAAGTCCAGTTGATTGGGACAGTCGCTTCTTGCACTTAGTATCATTTGACTTTTGAATACGAAAAAATATTACTGCTTGGATGTAGCATTATTTAAAAAATGTATGAATTGAGATTTTCGTATCCCGAGTAGGTATCCAATTCCCGTGTACCAGCTAAGTATGCCGCGTAAATTGAAAAAATACTTTCCTCTCTTTACACTTTTGGAATTGGCAAGCGATGCATTCTGTAGAGTGACCACTTAAGCCAGCTCGTACAGGTTGCGAGCCCTGAGCCGTCGTATAAGAGACTTTCATCCACATTTCTCACACATAAATTAGCTTCGTCTCTGTGAGACTTCTATTATCCGTAATTAATTCATTATTCCTCTGGGGACAGAATGCAGTAACTGTGTTCTTAGAATATACTTCCGTATGAAAATATTGTTCTAGATAAGTATTTCGAGCGGGACCTATATTTGCAGACTCCCTCAACCGGAGATATTGGTGTACCAGAGCTAGCAGCAGAAACTTGGCAGGTTATGAGTGTAAAATGTTCAAGCAACCATGGCCTAATATCAATAGTTACGGAGATATGCAATATCAAAGTTTGCATTTTTTTTTTCAATATTTCTTACTTATTTTTTGCAAAAGGTTGAAATATCATGACAGAATCTAATGTCGATTATGAAAAATTCATTCGCTTTAGTACAAGTTGAATAAAATGATAAAAACCTCGCAAAATTGAAAAAAGGCATTTTTTACAAGGTTTTTATCATTTTATTTAAGTTGTATTGAAGCAAATGAATTTTTCATAACCGATATAAGTTACTGTAATGATGGTTCAACTTTTTGCAAAAAAAAGTCAGAAATATCGAAAAAAAAATGAAAAATTTGATATTGCATATCTCCATAACTATTGATATAAGGTCATGGTTGCTTGAACATTTTAGACTCACAACATAGTCAGGAATCTACCGGCCAAGTTTCTGCTGCTAGCTCTGATACACCCTGTACATAAATGTGTGGTAAACCCACGAACCACTGATACAGTCCACTCCAAGTCCCGCAAGATTATCAAGCAGATCGGATTCTTCATAAGATTTTAGTGTTTTTAGAAAATATTTTAATGTTAAATAAAATTTGAAATTGCAAATTTCTCTGGTTGCACACCTTTCTCCAAATCGTTATTTTATGCAAATCGTTCACAATGAAGTTAATTTTTTTCACAAGTAGATACGACAAATTAGTAATCGATCACGTTTGTCGAATTCACGAATGTACGTTGATAATCACACCTAACTTAAATGCTGCCAACATTACATAATATTGGAAGATTCCGACAATTCGTCAATTGTGACGTACCCACTCAGATTTAATAGCGTTGGAACCAACGGCAACCCACGCGCACGCCATATGTTCCTGCAACAGGAACATAGAAAGATTGCGAAAGACAATATAATAATCATAAACTAAACATGAAAAAAGAATTATCTTGTTCAAAGCTTGCAGAGAAAAGCGTGCAAGAAAGGGTAATATGGCGTTCTATTATCTATGGTTATTTAGTCAGTTAGTTAGAAATCAATCTTACTACAAAAATCGTGATAAAAAATTACATCGCCAGGCAGCGATTTGCTTCGATATTCAAATAGAAACATTACACGAACGTAAAGGTCTACGTCCTCAGTCTATTTTTGAGTGTTTGGATCAGATCGTTAACAATATTGTTAGTTTAACGAACAGGCTAGGCTGGAACAGACAGTCTGGTTTTGAATTTCAAATGGACGAATTCCGATGAATTTTAAAGAAACGGAAATAATTGAATTTTCTTTTAAATTTTTTCAGCAACATTGTAGATTGACATATTAAAATATATATATATATATTTTTATTTTTATTTTTTTTATTTATTAGAGACACTAACAGGATAATGGGTACATGACACTCAGATAATAAACATTGTAGTGAAGACTATGCCCATTATCCCAATTACAAGTGTCTTCGGCATGCTCTAGTAACATGTATTTTTGTAATTAATTATATTTCACATGTACATTTATGTATATTATATATTTGTGTTTGAGTGTAGTGCGATTAGTATTTAATGATCTATAGGTTCATGTCGTCGTTTAGAAAATGGATGTTGTGTATGAGTGAGTTTTTGAACGAAGATAACGTGTCTGCAAGAATATCAGCATCAATGTTAGGGTCGGCACAATACAAATTATATGTGCGACACAACCTTGTAATGGGAGAAAAGTAACCGACATTATTAGTGTGCTGACTTATTCTGAAGAACTCAGGGTTTCTTATACGGGGTTTAACATGCAAATTTATATCAGATAGACATATTGATTGTATATTTGTATGTATCTACTTATATTTTTTAATAATTACACCTACATGTTTCGGAAAACCTTTCCATCGTCAGGGTGTTTTACGAATGGCAAAATATCAAAATGAATAATGTCTTTTGTTTTTCTAAATTATTTTTAAATATTATTGCTGAAGTTCTTGATTACCCACAATTATTAGAAAAATTTTTAGAATTGGGCTAATAGTTAAATTTAATTGATTCTAAATTATTCAATTTCCGACCAAAATTATTTATGTGTAAAATAGAAAGTCCTAAATTTTTATCAAAACCGTGATCATTTTCTAATACATGATTTGCAAATTCAGAAAAACTATGATTATTCAAACATCTCAAATGCTCTTTTACTCTTACATTGAAATTTCGACCGGTTTTTTCCAATATAAATTAATATTTTTCTAATATTTTCCTGACGATGGAAAGGTTTTTCCGAAACATGTAGGCGTAATTAATAAAAAATATAAGTAGATACATACACATAATACACTCAATATTTGAAATATTTCTGATATAATAACGTTTTAAAAACAAAAGACAAAGCTTCACAAAGCACGAGTATCGCATTGAGATTTATAGTCTCCAATAAATGTATCCGAGGTCTTGCTATAATATTTATACGAATGATGCTATCATTCTGAAGGAAAATCAACCAGAAAACACGTTTAAACAATAACATTTATTAGTGAAAAACAAATGTATGGTTTTGATCTAAATCTTGAAAGAATTATTCACTAAACCATTGTTTAATGCTGAGATATGTTTGTTATATTGTTTTATACATGTAGAAGATGAACGAGATGAGATGAGACAGACGAACGACCACTCTTGTCGTTCAAAATAAAATGTCAAATGAAAATCTTCGTTCAATATTTTATTTATTCAATATTTAGATAATTATGGAATTAAAGAAACAAATGAACGAATTTAATTTGAAATTCAATTCGTTTCTACAGCAAGTTCACTTCGTGTTTTTAATACGTAGGCAGACAATATTTAGTGATGGGACTGTTCCAAAATTTTGATCGATTCTAATAGGATTACAATTCTGGAATCATATCAGATTCCTACAATGTAAAAATAATCAGTACATAATTTATTGTTTTTACTACCATTAATAAAAGTAACATTGTATTTTGTGAAGTTTTACTCATAAAACTATAAAAAAAAAATTATCCAAAATTAATTTTAAAAAAACTGCATTAAGTGGTTGAACAAAGTTTATTTATTAATAAAACTTAATATTTTTTCATACTGGTATCAATTTGGATATTAAAATAATTTATGGGCAGCTAATGCTAAAGTAACAAAAGATCCAACGAAGGGTTTTTGGAATCGGAAATTAATTAAAAAATTTTCCGAATTTACCTAAAAAGTTGAAGTTTGCGTTTTCAATATTTAGGTAGGCAAATAAGAAAACATTTGTATTCTAGAAATAAATTAACAATTCCTATTTCGACGGACTGTAATATTTGTTTTACAGGATGAAGAAAGTTATATTTTATAATATTAGGAAGATAGGTAGGTACTAATTGTACAATTCCACGTAATTAAGTAGAGTAGGTACGTACGTATGCATTCTAGAAAAAAATTAACTAATCTTGTTTTGGCATTTCATATAATAAAATAATTAAATATATTATTCGTCAATTGAAAATTCAGGTATTTGATATAGAAACGAATAATGAGAAGACTAGGAAAAGATTTACAAGTAGTATAATATTCAGCGTCTTGATGCGTTAGTATTTCGGTAGATTTGTAGATACAGTTTCCTAGACACATCCTTTTTATCATCCTTAATCTTAGCGACTTTGCGGTTATATAATTCTCTGACTCACCTCTGCAGCCCTTAGTCGGAAATCCCAATGAATCGAGGCATCATAATCGATAATGTTTGTTTTTTTCTGAAGCCGAGAAAAATATGTAATTCAGTGCGACATTCAAATACAAGAAAAATAGGCGGACTCTTATTGAAATGTTATCAAAATGCAATGGTATGAAGAAGCATGGTCAACGAATGCACGAAAAAGTGAAAATGAGAAAATTTGCGATACAAAGCGAATTTTAAAAATATTTGGAAAATACGGAAACGCACACATTGCGCCGAATTGATTGCATTAGCAGAAGGGCCGAAATGTGAGTTGTACATATGACAGATCAATAATCAAAACGTCAAAACGATACACATACAAGTAAAGCCAAGGGCAAAAGGTGCCGCGGTCGTCTATATGTATACAAAACTGTATACGGCGATAATCGGCGCCCGCAATAACAATTGCGTCAAAAAGTGCTCAAAAATATCCAAAATTGCCTAAAGCTTAAACACATACGAACCTGAGCACACCATTGTAGCAAAATTCGAACTACTTCGGTGTCATGGAAAGCGACTGGCTCGTGAAACTTCGCTTTTCAATATATTTTTCTATTGTTCCTAGTCCTGGAATGAGCGCGACACAACACAGCAGTACATCCACACAAAATGGATAATGTATATATAATCACACAACGAAGCGGTCAAAACGCCGGCAACACGGTTATCCCGAATGTTAAACCATTCGGCACGATTTCACAACATTGAATACGTATCATTCGATTCACGAATACAATACCGGCGGATATCGATCCTTTAGGGATGCACACAGCTGTCAAAGCTTCCAGAGCAAAACAATCGATTTTTTTCCCAACGTGAACGCGCTAGCTCACGCGGACGTTTTAAATAAACTGAAGCGCGATCCGCGAGGGGCGAAGGGGTCTGACGCAGACCCTGGCGGCGAGAGAGTTAACTAACAAAACATATTACAGTGCCATCTGCTGGCTACGTGTTGATACTCGATATATTTAGTGCGGGTCTCGGCTATATTCCATTCGAAAAACCTATCATCGCATTACATATTTGGATTCGAACGGATTTGAAGCGAGGAAAAGAATTATTCTTTTTTAAAAAGTGTTAATAAAAACAACCAAGTAATTGAATAAAATATAAATACATACTGCTAAAGTACTACTGTCGATATGTCGACTAGATTTTCCAGCATATTAATGCATTCATTAGGGAAACTAGCATAATAATATATTCCACTTACAAATTAGTTTTACAAAAGTAGACCAGCTTGTTTTAGTATGCTGGTGTGCTTTCGGAAAATCTTGTATCCCTAATTTGTATTCCTTAAGAAGAAGAATCCAAAATCTAAAATGTATCCAGGCCATTAAGTGTAATTTAGCAATCTGCAATATGTCTTTATAATGTAAGCGACTATGAGCTGATATATAAAGAAGAAAAATACAGACTTTCATATTACATTAGTTCTCAAAAAGCGAATTAAAAAAAAAAATTCAATAAGAAATAAAATTAATTTAGTGACAAAGGCGTGGAAAAGACATAGCGGGTAAATACAATAATAGCTGTATACATAATAGAAAACTGATTTAAAAAATAATTAAAAGTGAGGCTTGTGCCATAGCCGAAGTAAGTTTTAAAATTATGAATTGAAGAGGATCCAAGTCGATGGATTTAATGAAATGTAAAGACAATTAATGAAATGGAATTTTGCTTTTAATTGAAAGGCAGTTCTACCCCCTACCGTCTGTTAGCGATAAGTTTTGGGGAACAAATGAACAATTCCATTAGAATTTTTTGGCCGCGACTGATTCGAAATTCGAAACCTCCCCCCTCCTCCTTCGCCTGTTAGAAATATATTTTTAAGGCTTTTGAGGATAAATGACTGATTAAAAACCTTTTTTTAGCGAACAATCCTCGTGAAAAAATTTTGATGGGTAAATGAATTGAAAATCAACAGTTCTAATGAAAGGTTGGAAGATAACAGTTTACTTGAATGAATGATTCAGTTAATTGAACGAATCTTCCCATCGCTAATTAGCGAATTCTTATTTTTGAACATTTCACCTTTACTGAACGAACGAATGGTACGGTTTACTTCATAGAACTACATGACAAATAAATTTTAATGACAAATAAATTTTATTTGTCATTAAAAAAAAATCTACTAAAATTCATAATTTATCATTCGCCAAATCCCGTTCACAAAATCCTAAATCCCAAACGAAATCTTTGGCGGTCAATGGCCCAATTTTTTGGTGAACGATTAAAAGTGAACAAAACTTACTACTGCTAGCCCACGTCAGAAATATTTTTTGTTGTTCAATCTTAACAAAAATTGAATAATTCAAATGAAAGATTTATCGTTTCAAAATGAACCATCCACTTGACTGAACGACTCAATTAAGGATGGGTCGTTCATGAACGAACTGTTCTTTTTGAACATTGCACTTTACTGAACGAATAAATAGTATAGTTTCCTTTAGTGAACTACTGTTCACAAGTTCGGTTGGAAATCAATTTTTCCTCCATAGGCAGCGAAAATTTTCTGGTAGACCAATGATGACATTTTTGGCCATCAAAAGTCCCCCCCCCCCACCAAAGGAACAAAATTTTGTTGATGGGAAAGTGAACACTTCATTTATTACGAAGGATTGGATTTGATGTCGATTAAATATCTTTTCAAATCGTACTCCTTCCGTCAGAAATAATTTGTGGCCGACTTTATCTGGAAAAAAGTAACCCATAAAAACCAAGTTTTTATTATACTCCCTTTCTCATTTACTAGTTGAAACATTTTTTTCGCTTAACCTACGCGTTGGGCTTCGGTCGGGCGACGCTACGAAAAAAATTTCCAAAAATCCAAAATTATACTATAATCAAGTTTCGCGTCTACCAGACGCGTTGAAATAAGTTTGTATAAAAAAACCATTCAAAATTTGAAAAATCCAAAAATTTATAAAAAAAAATTAACGAAAATTTGATAGATCTTCTTGACGCCACGAGTTAATATAAAGGGAATAAAAATGACTATTGGAAATCAATAATTCAAATGAACATTAGAACGATTCACAGCGAACAATTCATAGTTCACTTGACTGAACGACTCGTTGAACTACAGTTCGGAGTTCGGTTAACTAAACTAAAATTTCGATCTCTAGACCCAATGAATGATAGTTCGGTTAATTGTAGAGATGGGTCGTTCACGAATGAAATATTCTATTAAAACAGTTCACTCACTTTAACGAAATGTGCCTTCGATACGGTGCAGATGTAACATATAACTAGGGACACGAAAAAAGTATCGAGTACTTTTCTTTCGATACCGATACTTTTACTCAATGAGTACTTTTTGGCAAGTATCGATACCTTTTTTTGGTCACTTTTTTGGCGACCTTTTTTTGGTTACCTTTTTCACTTTTTTCTTGGCGACCTTCTTTTTTTTTGGTCATATCGATATATTTTCTTATGATATTTTCCCGATGTACTCGATACTTTTACGAGTGCGATACTTTCTTTCCGAAACTACTCATCAGTACATATCGATACTTTCTATTCGATATCGTGTCCCTACAAATAACGAAGAAAATTTAGAAAATGTAAACATATGGTCGGCCATCAATAGAAAGCGTCAGCTTCTCGCAACGATCCCCGTTTGGACGCGGAAACCGTCGCGGCGGATTGGAATCAGCGATTCATATCCAGAGCTCATCACTCGCTTTGTCTTGGTCAATTAAGACCCTATTGATGACAAGTAAGCGAGCACACAGACGCTACCACACCAACGAGCCGCGCCGCTTTATATATCAGTTACAAACGACACTAGCGCTATCTCTTACACGTTTACGAAACTAACATACGGCAGGGAAATCTTTATTTATATATTTTTTTATGCGTAGCCACTGTATAATGCTGTTTTTTTTAATTAATAGAGGAATTAATGCAGGAGGTAAACTTGTTCTATTGTTTATAATTAAATATTTAAATTTTAAAGTAGACAACAAACTGAACGAAGATATACTGATCAGGCGTGTGAGACAACCTGTACTCCGAGTCAATATTTAAAGAAGCTCTGGGGTTGGTGAATTGTAAATCATTAAACAATATTTGATTTGCGGATGATGCAGTGCTATTTGCAGACAACGCCCATGACCTTCAAACACTGGTGAAAGGAGTGAATGAATCAAGTAAGAAGTATGGCTTGGACGATGAACACAAGTATAATTAAATTGCAAATAGAATCAAAAAGATCGCTTCCAACACCAAATATAATCAATCATCAATAATAAACCAAGAGAAAAAGTCACACTTTATATGTACTTGGTGCATGGGTGAACGAGAAATGGGTTCCATCTCAAGAAGTAAGAACTCTAATAGAGATGGCAAAAAGTGGGTTTCTTAGAATGAGACTTTTATTCTCTAGCTATTGCCTAAGGGTGGATTGTTTCAAGTTGGATCAAAGTAATAGATCGTTTAAAACATAGATTTTTGCATTCTCCACCAATCAAATGATCCGTTTCCGTAAAAATCTGACAATATATTCAAGAACACATTCATATTTGTGAAGTTGTAATTTTTCAGAACAAAGTTCTGTGAAATATTTAATAACCAAATTAATTAATCAATTAGAAAGACATACAGAAAAAAATAATTCACGAAAAAATATTAATATTACTAATATTTTTTCGTGAATTAGATTTTTCTGTATGTCTTTCTAATTGATTAATTAATTTGGTTATTAAATCTGACAATATCAAAACAATCAACAAGATGTAAGCTGGGTATTGATAATAAGCCTGTGGAACAAGTCATTAGCTTCAGATGTTTAGGTGTAGAAATCTGCAGCCGTAGCGATCTGTATACCGAGATCCGAGAGCAAGTTAACAGAGCATCCACCGTATCGGGGTGTCTCAAGAATTTGGTCTGGAAAAACAAAAATATGCATATTGAAAGTAAGGTCAAAATATACAAGACATGCGAGCGACATATTATGACATACGCTGTAGAGACGCGGGCTGACACTGTCCGCACCAAAGGACTCCTCAGAACAACTGAAATGAAGGTGCTAAGATCTATTATTGAAAAAACGCAACGTGACCGTGTCCGAAATGAAGACACAAGGAAAATTTGCAAAATAGAGGACATAGCACGTTGGAGTAGATCCAGAAGGAGATTCTGGCGGGATCACGTAGTCAGAATGGACAGAGACAGACTCGCGCATACAGCAGCGAATGAAATCCCCTCTGGACGACGTCTACCGTGAAGACCACCGAAAAGATGGAGGAATAGCTGGACCTCGTCATCCCAGGAGGCGTAGTTTTCTATAGAACAGATCAACAAATCTACAAAAAAGAAAAAGAAGAAGAAGAAGAATTTTATCTATATTTACTTGAGAAACTGGTGCAAAATTAACACTACTGAGATGTTACGTGCACGAAGAACAGAGTTACGATCGCCAACAACATCACTGACCTCCGATAGGAGATGGAATTACAAGAAAAAGACCAATTGAAACATTAAAATTAATTTGCTTTCTAGTCGAAAACATGGCGGACGACATCAAAGTGGACAATTTTTTATTTTAATTTTTAATTTTTTAAATTTAATTAATAATAAAAATAATATTTTTTTCAATCATATATAGTCAATGTTTACAAATCAATATTTTTTTGTGTGTATTTACCTCACCAAAAAGAATTATGATTCTTGTATGTGGTGAGGGATATAGGTAGTGTAATCTAATTAGGTAAATAACAATGAGAAAGAAAGAAAAGAAAATCTAATATATCAAAATGTTAATTAATAATACAATACATAGAATAAGCAGTCAAGAGAGACCAAACTCAATCATAAAGTCAATTCTACAATAAATGAGAACCCATTCGGGTTCACTGGGGGAATATGCACACAGGGCGCAACCGCAAAACATTCACCATCTTGTGAAGTAAATTATACAAATCAAGTAATTGTAGAGGTATCTTCATCGATTCGTGGAAAGTACTCGACAGTATCTCGCACGAACAACTCGTATCAGAACCAAAAGAAAACGGGACTGACCAAACGGACCCAAACGGGTAAAAAGCCACTCACCGAACGTACCTCAGATAGTTAGATCAAATGAATCCCCAAGTAATCCACCAATAGGAAATTTGGAATTTGGACATGTGACATACGCTCTTGCTAGAAGCCTCAACAATCGATGAGATGGCATGGTAGGGTGTATGAACGTGGATGAGGCGTGAGTCGTGTGTCAGGATAGAAAAGTGTGGCGCTCTATCCTTCGCCTACCCTTGCGAGGAACCGACTTGATGGCAAAATAGATAGTAGAAGTGAACAGACGATTATAAAAATAATTATTTTAATTAATTCAACTAAATTAAGATAAATTACAGAAGTCTCGAAGAGACGGAGCAATTTATATGGAATACGTGCATGGAAGCCTTTAAAGGGTGGTCCAGGGCTTGCGACCTGTATACGCTGGCTTAAGTGATCAATCTATACAATGCAACGTTCACCAATTCCATCCTAAGAACATCCACACGTTATCAAGTTTTAGGAAATTGTATATATGTACCAAATCTGAAAATCTTCGGTACATTTGATAGGACCTAATGATACCTCTATATTTTTAAAGTGGAGTTTTAGTCAATATTCTTTTCAATGTATTTATGATATTCTTCTGAATTATTTAACGCATACACTAGAATACGAATGAAAATCAATATTTTCAGATTTGGAACATGTATACAACTTTAAAAAAATTGATAATATGTGGATGTTCTTACGGTAGTATTGGTGAACGTTGCATTGTGTAGAATGATTACTTAAATCAACTCGTATAGGTCGTAATCTCTGGGCATCCTATAAAAAGACTTCCAAACTAGTTTCTCATATAAATAGATTCGTCCCTGTGAGACTTCTATTATTTATATTTATCAATAGTTATTCCTCTGCGGACAAATCTAATAATAATTGTGACAAATATAATAACAAATCTAATACAAATCTAATAATAATTTACGTACTTACATATAAGTATATTTTTAAATAAACTTAATTTCCCTTTATAGTTGAAGTTTTTTCCGTTAAATAAAGTTTAATTCTTGATAAAAGTCAGTAACTTGGTAAAATATAAAATTTGGCCAATGCGGCCTTAGCAACTTGCTGCAAAGTAGTTCGAATTACGCCAGCCGAATTTTACTTGCAATAATTTTTCATATTAAATGGCCCGCCTACACAAACTATTCACAGACATGCTCGTAAAAGGAACATAAAATGCGAGTTTATTTATGTTCGGGCATTAGGCAGTCTAGGCACGAAACACTAAACAAAAATAATAATAATTTATAATTAGCCGTGGAACATAACGGAACCTTTCTTTTCAACGAAATTTGATCAAATTTTTATGCTTGTTGTGTGGTTCTGCATACGAATTGAAATGCAATTAATTATCGCACTGGTGCTAATTTTAGTGTCCTTTAAAAAACTGGGTGAATTTTAAAGAAATCATATATTATATTCAAGAACACATTCTTATTGTGGAGTTGCATTTTTTTCAGAACAAATTTCTGTGAAATTTAAAAACAAATTATTTAATCAATTGAAAAGACACACAGAAAAATAAAATCTAAATAAAAGGCCGCTATAGAGTAATTGGATAACGCGTCCGGTATTTTTCTGTATGTCTTTCTAATTGATAAATTAATTGGTTTTTAAAGTTCGCAGAACTTTGTTCTGAAAAATTTGCAACTTCACAATAAGAATGTGTTCTTGAATATAATATGTGTGTGTTGTATCAAATGTTTCCAAAAAGAAAAATTGAAATCAACAGTTAATTCTGGCGTCCTCTAGCAGCAGTAACATAAAGTAATTTGTGCCTACCGTACCAGAAAAAGTGGATTGCTCTAAAAATGGATAATAAATGTTAATCAATTAATAAATGAGACTTACAGATAATGTCGATATATTCACGGAAATGTACAAGACCGCTATATCGTAATTGGATAACGCGCCTGCCCCGGATAGGAGGAGATCCGCGGTTCGAATCCGGTAGCAGCCAAATATTTTTTCGTGGATTTGATTTTTCTGTATGTCTTTCTAATTGATTAATTAATATGGTTTTAAATCATAGACTATTTAATTTTTGTTCAAAATTCATTTGGTCTTTACAAAAACAGTGTTTATTACTCTTATATTAATAATTAACACGGTCATAATGATATATAAAGGGGTAAAGTTTGTATGTTTGGATGTAGGAAGTACTTTCTGAAACTTCTCATCCGATTTCAATTTTTTTTCATCAATATTTAAAATGAATTTTCAGGGTATCCGATGTAGGCATGCAGAGTGAACTTCTGATAAATGTTAGCAAATCGAAAGTGATGGTATTCGAGGGAGACGAAAGAGTGACTGAGTGTGATATAATTGTAAACAACGAATGCTTAGAACAATTGAACGAGTTTGTGTATTTGGGAAGTATGTTTAGTAGAGGCGGCAAGGCTGAGAATGATATCGAAAGGAGAGTTACTGCGGAAAACAAAGTTAATAGTGCTGTAAATGCTATTATGGTAAATAAGAATTTGTTAAAAGAAGCAAGACTAGCGGTACATAATGGAGTTCTAGTGCCTGATGTGTGGAAGTGAAGCCTGGAATTGGCAAAAGAAGAATGACTCTAGACTGAATGCGGTGGAAATGTGGTCACTAAGACGCTTGTGTGGAAAATCTTTGGTCGATAGAGTGGGGAATGAACAAATTAGAAGTGGAAGATAGAATAAAGAAAGGAGTGCTGAGATGGTTTGGTCGTGTGGAACGTATGAACGCGGAAAGGATGGTTAAGAAAATATATGGGGCGAGTGCTGAAGACAACAGGTACAGAGGGCGTCCGCGAAAGACCTGGCCCGATTAGATACTACAAGTATTTGAGGATAGCCCTGTTAAAAGCCTCATCAACCGTAGAACTTGTATGAGAAGATGTATGAACGTGGCCGAAGCAAAATTGGTAAGCCAGGATAGAAGAGTGTGGCTCTGCCTACCCCTGCGGAGAAACGGCGTGATCGTTAGTTAGTTAGCAACATATCGAAGAATTCTTAAGTTAGTTTATTGAATATTCGTGGCACAACACAGTACCTATCTTTTGCTTTCACCTTACACGTTGTTTGTGGTTTGTGTGCTCATTTTTCGACCTGACGATTGATTTCTACCAACTCTTAAAATACTGTTAGTACTTATTTTACACAAAATCCATCACGTCAAAATGACGAAGTGTGCAATGTTATATAATAGCGGTCAAGACACGACTGTTAAGATAAGATTCTGCAATATGTAATACAATATCACAATGAAAATCCCACCCAGTTTAACCGCGATAAATAGTTAATCATCCAAAATGATAAACCATTTATCGTGTTTAAATTTGGTGTCTATTATTTAGGGTACCTATTATTGGACGTAATCGTTTGTAATTTATAATATTTGAAGGGTAATGTTACATCATACTGTGTACAATATCACAAATAATAACAAAAAAATGCACACCAATGAGGACATCTTTTCAACCAACCCGGATATCATTTAAATGGCCTCCTCGATTTTTCTGGCAGGCGTGGGCTCTTTTAACGAAGTTTTCGGCACAATTGTCTCTCTATTTCTGCACTGATGTTATCTTTCACTGTTGAATCGTCGCCAGACTATTCGCATAAACTTTTCCCTTAACACAGCTTCAAAAGAAAAGGTTAAATGGCGTTAGGTCACAAGGATCTTGGCGGCCAATCAACTGCAGCTCTTTGGAGATAGGCCACGAAGGAATTCTGGTGGCCAAAACATTCCGTGGCTTTGTGGCACATTGCAGTGTCCTGCTGAACATCTGTATTAATAGATTTATTCAAAAAAAGAGATTGTTTAGCATTTCACAGTAGCATACACCATTAACAGCTATCGCGTCACATGCTTTATTCAAAAAGATCCATTGACTTATGCAGCCCACAAAGCGCACAAAACAGTGGGTTTTTTCTGGATGACGATGATAAAAAATACGCAACATTTTTCACTTTTCTAAAAAAATCCTTCAAAAGTAGAATCTCATTAATTAAAAATTCAAGGGGCCTAAAAACAGCATTTCGAATTATGTGGACCCCGCTAATTCGAAATTCAAGGTACAAAATAAAATGAGATAGCAAAATTTGCCAGGAATCGTAAAACTCGTGAAAAAATTAATTATGTGAAAAACATCTGTATTTTTGCACATTTCAAGATGTAATTTCGAAAACGCAATAATTATTATGCTTTTACAAAAATCGCGACGTTTCTATTACCTACTAAAGGAAAAAATTAATTATGTGAAAAACATCTGTATTTTTGCACATTTCAAGATGTAATTTCGAAAACGCAATAATTATTATGCTTTTACAAAAATCGCGACGTTTCTATTACCTACTAAAGGAAAAAATTAATTATGTGAAAAACATCTGTATTTTTGCACATTTCAAGATGTAATTTCGAAAACGCAATAATTATTATGCTTTTACAAAAATCGCGACGTTTCTATTACCTACTAAAGGAAAAAATTAATTATGTGAAAAACATCTGTATTTTTGCACATTTCAAGATATAATTTCGAAAAAGCAATATTTATTATGCTTTTATAAAAATCTCGACATTTCTATTACCTACTAAAGTACAAAATTAATTATGTGAAAAACATCTGTATTTTTGCACATTTCAAGATGTAATTTCGAAAACGCAATAATTATTATGCTTTTACAAAAATCGCGACGTTTCTATTACCTACTAAAGGAAAAAATTAATTATGTGAAAAACATCTGTATTTTTGCACATTTCAAGATGTAATTTCGAAAACGCAATAATTATTATGCTTTTACAAAAATCGCGACGTTTCTATTACCTACTAAAGGAAAAAATTAATTATGTGAAAAACATCTGTATTTTTGCACATTTCAAGATATAATTTCGAAAAAGCAATATTTATTATGCTTTTATAAAAATCTCGACATTTCTATTACCTACTAAAGTACATGATATTGACATATTTGTTGTTGACGAAATCGAAATATTTTTTTAAAATTTTGTCAAATTTTAAATATATTTCGTATTCTGTGAACAATGATTTATTGTGCAAGGGGCCAAAAATTATTTCGAATTACGAATTACCGGGTTTTTAATTTTCGGGGTTAATTTAATACGAAACTAATATTTTAGAACTTGTGAGTTTTAAAATTATATAATTATCGGGGTTTTATTTATCCCCATTAAAAGTAGTCCTCATCAAATATAATAATATAATACAATTGTACCAACACCTTTTCCAAAATTTGAAGCACTTTTGGAATGCGTTTTTTGGCAAACGTTTAACTCCTTCATTGTTGGCAACACGTCATACTTTCACATTTCTCTCATTTTTGGAAAAAGGAAAAAGTCGCAGAGGACTATGTCTGGCGAATACGGAGGAGGAGGCATCATAACGGTGTTGTTTGTGGAAAATTTTTTAAAAATATTTGCTTAATATTTTCCGTGAGTAAAAAATCGCTGAGCACTCCAAAACACGTGTAACCTTTTCGACAGCCAATAATAAGATAAGCACTTAATATGGCTACCAATATCAAGGGACAAGTCGTGTACCAATAGAGCAACAAAAATATTGTGACAATCGGACTTACACGAGACGTACACAACCTGACAAATGAAATAATTTCGTATATTTTTACTCCCTTTATATTAACTAGTGGCGTCTGCTTGTCTTCTTGTCTGTCGAAAAAACTTTGGATCCATTTTAAACCACTTTCCCGTGATCCAATCGAGCTGAAACTTTGCAAGCAGACTCGTGGCGACGATCAAGAAGATCTGTCAAATTTTCGTTAAAAAAATTAATTAATTTTTGGAAAATTCAAATTTTTAATTGTTTTTTCAAACAACTTATTAAGTTGTATGAAAATATTTCAACGCGTCTAGTAGACGCGAAACCTGATTATAGTATAATTTTGGATTTTTGGAAATTTTTTATTACTCCCTTTCGTAGCGTCGCCCGACCGAAGCCCAACGCGTAGGTTAAGCGAAAAAAAAAAGTTTCAACTAGTAAATGAGAAAGGGAGTATAATAAAAACTTGGTTTTAATGGGTTACTTTTTTTAACTTACCTCCTATCCTATCACATATGTATAGCCTGTAATCTCCATTTTTGCCATTAATCGCCGGACTATCCGCTTACCAGGTGTCAATTGGCGACCGAAAATCGCACGCGATCTTCTTTCAGTGTCCACCATTGAACCGATAAGTAATCGTGACTAAAAAATATAGCGCGCCATTTTGTAATGACACACGATAAATATGGCAGCTGTCAAGTATCAACTTTCAAATTGCACCGCTAGAGAAATGGCGGCAATTTCAAATTGACTACCCACTAGGATGTGCCAAAATTTATTTTATACTTTTTTAATAGTCTCAAAATAACACGTGTGGAATATTGTTACATTTTTTTAAGCTTACCTGCCTCTGGATTGAAATCGATTAGGTACTCGATTTTTTCCGGGGTAAATTCCAATTACGGTTCCAAAACAGAATCGTTAACTTCTTCATGTATAGATAATTCTTCTTGGTATTTTTGCTGTATTGATTGCTGTAACATTGTCGAGGCAAAGATTGCTGTAACATTGTCGAGGCAAAAATTGAAGAAATATGGCCAATAGCTTCCATTCCTAATGTCGAACATATGTTGCAGAAGGATTTTTGCGCGATTTAAAATATTAGACATGTAATTTTTGTCAATATTTTCTTGTAATAAGTAAATTTATTTATTAATTAACGCCCTATAGGGCTTTTACAATAGATAGGTAAGTGTACATTATCATAATATATAGATAGTTTAAAGAGAAAAAAAAAATAACACGTAAA